>VMDO01010746.1:0-70069 GCA_007922755.1 Pedetes capensis
TTCCTGTAGTGGTCTTTGTTTCTATCTTGTTAGAACAATTACATGCGATTTCTAGTCCATTTATATTGACCTCATTCTTATCTTCCCTCCCCCCCTTTTAATGTGATCTGACCTTTGAGTAGGATTTTTCCTTCTTGTAATTTTGAGTCAGCTCTCTCATATGAGTGAGAACATGTGTTGTTTCTCTTTCTGAGCTTGGGATTTTCTAATGTGTAATAACAACTTGAAATTTAAAAAATAAAAAATATTGTAGCAGAGAATTCCAGCCTAAAAACTATGAATGTGACAGATTATGTAACCACATTTAGCCTAAATTATTCAAATATTTGTCATTCTACTTTAATTTATTGCATCCGACCTCAGAGAAATAAAATGTTACATATGCTGTAAAATCAGCAGTGGGATTAGATGCTCAGTGTTTCTCCATATGAAAATGTTTAGGTCACAATGTTAGTGAATATACAAGATGGATTTCTGGGAATAGAAGAGGAGCTATTCATCAAAACATTCATTCTTAATTTAATGGCAAATACAAAACAAAACAGACTCTATGAATAGTCTATTGCTAAACATTCCTCACTTCAAAAAATGAAAAATGTGACAGTTGAATAAAACTTTTAAAAACTTCAATTTTTAGCTATAGATACGTCTTTTAACTGCTAATAAAGCAAACAAACAAAACAGAAATATTCACAAATCTACACTCATTTTGACACTCTCTCTATTGTAAATGGTAACAGAAGACCTAGCATGCATGTCCTTCATTTCTGTGTTTAAACCACTTTCCTTCTCTTCAGCTTCATCTACTGTAGAGTGAAACCAAGATCATTTGCTTGTAATAGCTATGGAACCTTTTGCACCCCATGAGATTGTCTGAGCTTAGTCTCAGAACACGGATGGCAAAGCCATGGAGCCAAAGGTTAGGTCACCGTCTTTCTTCCCTATAGTACCAAGTCAGCCAAAGATACAGTCAAGAGCTGCCCAACTTAACAAACTTGCCTATTTTAATGTTTAAGATAGTCTAGTGTTGTTGTTGTTGTTGTTTGGTGCCTTTGAGTCAGGTCTGACACAGAATTTTCAAAGGCTGATTGTTTCAGGATTGCTTGGGGAGTGGATTGCCAAGTCCTTCTCCCTATAGTCTAGTAAAGGCTATATAATGTAATTATTAAGACTGGTATGCTTTATGTATCATTTAAAAACAAATTTGAATTAAAAAAGAAAGTATCTAATTTTATTGAGGATCCTGATGTAACCATTATCCATTAGTATCATAGTAAGTTTGATTCTTAATCCTGATTACTTCCTGGAGAGAAAGTTTGTGAGGTTAAATGTATTTAAAGTGCTGGGAGGTAAACAAAATCATGGGGATGGAAAAAACTGTATTTATGTACAGCAAGATAGGATAGGTACACCAATTTATCAAACTGCTATCCAAACTCGCTGCTTAATAAAAGCAAAGCAACTGATACTGGCCGCTTCTGGGATGAATACCCTTGAACATCAGACTATAGTTTTCAAGTCATATGAAGAAGAAGAAAGAGAACAGTATTAAAATTCAGAGCACCTGGCTTAGCACATTCTAGCTGTGCCAAGTAAATGAATCCTATCAGCCATCAATTTCCTCACCTGTTAAATGAGGATGGAAATGAAAATAATTTTCCTTCTGGGTAGTTGTGAAACTCAAGGAAGAACTCCAAAAAATATTTTTCATAAAATGTTTAGGGTCATCTAACAGCAAAATGTCAAAGTATGGGTAGGGAAAATCTGTGTTTGGATTTTTATCTATGGGAAACCAATTTGACCTTAATAGAAAATGAACTAGCAACTCCAAGCTCATCAGCACTTGAGTCTAAGCAATTAAGCTAAGTGGCAGAGGACCACCCACATTTCAAAATAAAATTTCAAGCACATGAAACAGAGTAACTTGTTTATAATGTTAAATGAAGTGTTTCATAATTAATTTTAAATGGCAGGTGTTGAGCTTATATGTTCTCTGACACTTTGTGCTAAACAGTGCCAGTATGAAATTAAAAATAACTCAATACAAAAAATAGCACTGCACATAGAGAATGGTAAAAGGAGCATGGAAATGTCTTCCCCTTGATCATTTGGCATGTGACCAACAGGCACATGGGCATGTCCTACAAAGGGGAAGCTTTGAAACCAGTTCACTAAGGTTCTCTTGGCCCAGGGTACTACTTCCTGAAGCCTCAAAAACTTTGTGGTTTGCAGACCTAAGAAGGGCATTGGATTGCCTGAGGATTTTGTTGCTGTCTACCCCAGACCATTTCAAAACTAATCTACAAGTCATCTCAAATGCAAGAGAAAATAAATGTTCGCAATTAAAATAGTTCACATTAGCACATCTAAATAAGTACTAGTGTTTTAAGTAGATGATAAAGCATTGTAAAATCTTTATTTATTCTAAGTCAATTTCAAAGCTAGCAGATATAAGATGCATTGAATATGAAGATAAATTGACAACTTTGACATTCTGGAAAACTCTGTGTCATCTTTGTACAGTTCCTTTTAGAATGGGGAAACAAAATATTGCATGATATTCTTTGTCTTACAAAAACAGAAAACTATTCACGACTTCTCCTTCACTTTAGGCATATTTGATATTTCCAGATTGAGACTTTGATTAAACAAAAGTATCATTCTTTTCTTTAGCATTTAAAATATTTTCTTATATTTCAATAGAGATATTACTTGAAACATATATAAATATATGTGTGTATATATACATATATATTTGTTGTTATATTGGTATATATATTTATTGTTGTTGTTAGGTGCTGTGGACTCAGGTCCACCTGTAGAGACCCTTATGGGTTTTCAATGGCTGATTGTTCTGGGATTGCTTCAAGAGTGGATTGCCAAATCCTTCTCCTGTTTTGTCCTCCCTTTTTTCTGGTGCTAGAGATTGAATCCAGTGCTTCAGAGAGTGCAGAGTAGCACTCTACCAACTGAGATAAACTCCAGGCATATATTTAGTAAGCACTAAGTAAATTGCCAGGCACTCTGCGAAGAGGGGGGGATACAGAAGTACTATAAACAAAGTCTCCTAGATGGCTTGGATATACCAAGAACTTAGGACCTTTCTCTTTCCTGGCCTTCTTTCTCCAACATGTCATCTCAGTCATGAGAAAAAAAGCCATCCACTTTTACCTTTACAGAAATCCAATGAAGTCCTATACAACACAGTTAAAATTTTTGAAGCAGAAAATAGAGAATAGGAAGGTTTAAGGTAATAAATTTGCTATGGACTGACTATGCCACACCAAATTCAAAGGCAGAACTCCCCATAATGCTAGGCTTTTTTTAAATACATTTTTTTACCAACATAAACATCATCAATATACATGGGATTTACCACATGGAACACGCAGAAACCAAACTGACTACATTTGTAGAAAGAGAAGATGGAAAATCTGAATATCAGAAGTCAAAAAAGACCAGGTGCTGATTGCAGATCAGAACATCAACTGTTCATATGCAGAATCAATCAGAGACTGAAAAAATGAGAACAAGTGTACATGAGACAAGCTATGACCTCGAGAATACCCCATCTGAGTTCAAAGACCATCTCAAGAACAGATTTGACACATTAGACATTAGACATTAATGACCAAAGACCAGATGAGATGTGGCATGACAACAAAGACATGAAAGACATCATTCATGAGGAAAGCAAGAGTTTATTAAAAAGACAGGGGGAAAAAAGACCAAATTACATGTCAAAAGAGACTCTGAAATTTGCCCTTGAACGTCCAGTAGCTAAAGTAAAAGGAAGACATGGCAAAGTTAAAGACAAAGGAGAAGACTCCAAAGAATAGCTGAAGAAGACAAAATCAAATATAATGACATGTGCAAGGAACTGGAGATAGAAAATCAAAGGGAGGAACATGCTCTGTTTTTATCAAGTTTAAAGAATTAAAGAAAAAATTACAGCCTCAAGTGATAATATTAAAGTATTTTACAGGGAAAATACTAAACATCACAGAAAATATCAAAAGAAGATGGTAGGAATACACAGAATCATTATATCAACGAGAATGGGTGGATGATCAACCATTTCAAGAGACAGCATATGATTAGGAACCAATGGTACTCAAAGAAATAGAAGCTGCCCTAAAGGCATTGGTGAAACACAAAGCTACAAGAACTGATGCAATACCAAACTGAGATGTTTCAACAAACAGATTTAGCCCTGGAAGTGCTCACTGGGCTATGCCAAGAGATTTGGAAAACTGCTACTGGACAATTGACTGGAAGAGATTCAAGTTCGTGCCTATTCCTGAGAAGGAGGTCTCAATCAAATGTGGAAATTATCAAACCCTGCCATTAATATCACATACAAGTAAAATTTAGTAAAGATTATTCAAAAATGACTGCAGCAGTATATCAACAGGGGACTGCTGTAGAATCAAGCCTGATTTAGAAAAGGGCATTGGACCAGGGACATCATTGCAGAAGTCAGAAGGATCTTGGCTGAAAGCAGAGAATACCAGAAAGCTGTCCATGTTTGCCTATGCAAAGGCTTTTGACTGTAGATCACAAAAAATTGTGGACAACACTGCAAAACATGGGAAGATTACAACACTTAAGGTACTCAGAAGAAATCTGTATATTGACCAGCAGACAATTCTTTGAACAGACAAGTCTTTGAACAGAAAAAGGAAACACTGCTTGGTTTAAAGTCAGGAAAGGTGTGTGGCAGGGCTGTATCCTTTCACTGTACTTCTTTAATCTCTATGCTGAGCAAATAATTTGGAATGCTGGGCTTGATGAAGAAGAATTTACTATAAGGTTTGGAGGAAGAGTAATTACCAACCTGTGATATGCAGACGACACAACTTTGCTTGCTAAAAGTGAAAAGCACTTACAAGGCCTTCAGTATGGATTGCACCTCAACATGAAGAAAACAAAAGTCCTTGCAACTGGGTCAATAAGAAATTTCATGATAAATTTGAGAAAAGATTGAGGCTATTCAAGAATTTGTTTTACTCGATTCTACAATCAATACCTATGAAAACAGCAGTGAACGGACAAATGAAAAGATGCACTTCTTTGGGAAAGCTGTTGCAAATGACCTCTTTTTTTTCTATTTTTCTTTCTCTCTTTCTTTTTCCTTTCTTTTCTTTTCTTTTTCTTTCATTCTTTTCTCTCTGTGTGTGTGTGTGTGTGTGTGTGTGTGTGTGTGTGTGTGTGTGTGTGTGCGTGACACTGGGGGTTGAACCCAGGGCTTTGCACCTGCATGCTTTGCAAGAGCTGGACCACTGAGCTGCACCCCTAGCCCATTTTTAAAAATTTTTTTGAGACAGGGTTTCACTAAGTTATGCAGACTGCCTCTGGTCTCGAACTTGTGATCCTCCTGCTTCTGTCTCCCAAGTCGCTGGGATTACAGGTATTCACCACCATGCCCAGCTGCAAAAGATCTCTTTAAAGTGCTGAAAAGAAAATTGTCACATTGAAGACCTAAGTCCATCTGAATCCTACTATGGGATTTTCAGTTGTATCAGATGCTTGTGAAAGCTGGACAATAAATAAGGGAGACAGGATAAGAATTTAGGCTTTTAAATTTTGGTGCTGGACATAACTGTTGATTATACCACGGACCACAAAAAGAACCAACAGATTTGTCCTAGAAGTGCAACCAGAGTGGTCCTGGGAAGCAAGGATGGCTAGACTGTCTTATGTATTTTGGACCTGTTGTCAAGAGGGATCAATCCCTAGAGAAGGATATCATGTTTGAGAGAGTCGTGGGTCAGTGAAATAAAGGAAGATGCTGTACTAGATTGATTGACACAGTGGCTACAGCAATGGGTTTGAGAATAAAAAAGATCGTGTGCATGGCACGGTGTTGGGAAGTGTTTCACTCTGTTGTACACAGGGTCACTATGAGTTGGATCCATCTCGATGGTACTTAACAACAACAAACAGAGAAGACGTAACTTTACTCAAAAAGAATATGCTGCTTAATTGGGTAAATTAAACATATGTGCGAAAATATAAACAGCATTTCACAGCAAAACATAAATAGTAGTACTGATAGTTCAAGGCATTAAGAATAAGATTTAAAGTAAATACAAGGAAAGAACTTGGGCCTTTTGATGGCTAAGCTAATATTTTAATCATCACACCAGCAGTATCTATTAAAGATGGATACATTAGACTCACTACATATTAAAAATGATCCTTAAATAAAAATTCAGTCCTTATTACAGTGATACATCCTTATAAAATATCCATATACCTAAAATATAAATTCAGCAACATGAGAAGGTACTAAGAAACCTCTTTAATAAGACTCATTTTGAAAATAAAACCCACATGTTTAACATTAAAACAGAAATACAAAGAATTGATATTATATTGGGTATTTCCTATATTTTACAGCTAGAGCCCTGTGGCATCCGATCCTATCAGATCTCGAAAGCTAAGCAGGGTCGGGCCTGGTTAGTACCTGGATGGGAGACCGCTCGGGAACACCAGAAGCTGTAGGCTTTGGAGAAGGACCTGGCAACCCCCTCCCAAAAATCAATCTGCCATTGAAAACCCTATGAACAGCAGAGAAGCACTGACAATAGTGTTTCCCCTGTTGTACACAGGGTTGCTATGTGTCAGATACCAACTCGACGGCACCTAACAACAACAACAACAACAAATTTCCTATATTTACTTCTTTAACAGTCAATAATCTTTCTATGGTTGGGAATAACCAAAGTGGGAGACCTTCCACTTGGATAAGAGTACAAGAACTGAATATACTGATAGTAATCCTGACACACTGCTAGGGACCAAATAATGACATTAAATTTGGTTTTTGAGAGTTAGATGAAAATTAAGAACTTATTGTCTAGATTATTCCTTCTTTCATTGTCCAAAGATAAACTTTTAACAAATGGAACTCATAGATTATGATAACAAATACAGGTTTCTAATTTCAAAAATTAAAGAATGCTTACAGCTGAAATTGAATACATTTTCTGGAAAAACTGTTTTAAAGATATGTTTTCCATTGTATCTCAGCTCATCTTCTCTTTCTAAACCCTGTTCCTTCATTTCTCCTCATAGCTGCTGGTCCTGAGGACATTGTCTTAAAGATTAGCTGTCAACCCTTTTTCATGCTATGTATTCTGGGAAAACCCAGTGAAGACAATGAATTTGGAACAATCTCTTTACTACTGTCTGCTCAGTACTAGAGCAGTCTATTCACTAAATAAGCAGCATTTATAGATGGACTTTTCAGAATATTACTGTTATAAGTCAATAAGGCCAATATTTTCTAAACAAAATACACCAAAATGTTTTTATCTAAATTATAACTGACCTAGAAAAAAATTCAATACCTTGAAGTGACGATCAAGAAAGGATACTAGAAGTTAAAATCAAAGAAAATAGAAAAATGCATCTTGTAGGATAACAAACCTAAAGTTCAATGAAACCTATGGGATATATCAACAGATAAAGGCAATAAAACAATCTGGAGCGTAGCACGAAGCACCATGATATCTGAGAAAAAACTCAAGAAAATTTAGACCTGTGTAATTTCCAATGTCAGCTCATAAATTGAACATTTCTTATGAAATATACTTAAAGTGGATTGCTTCTTTAAGACTCCCTGAGGAAACATTAAAATTGCCATGATAAATAACCAAATATCAATTTCTCATTGATTTTACAAATGTGTTTTACCACTCTAGGTAACACAGAAAGATATGTGAATTTAGTTTGCTCAGTCACATAATGTAATGAAGTTTTATTTAATACCATAAGACATCCAAATTGTTTTCTGTATATTATTGCCTCCAGTTTCTATTGATGGTTCTCCTCACATCTTCTTTAATCAGTTCAACAAGTATTCACAAACTTATACATAAAAATCCCATGTTATGAAATTAAATTGCATATCAACAGTAAATATATATTTTTCAAATACCAGAAGTATCAAACTTAACAAATATTCTGTATCTCTTCATAAATTCTGTAAATTATCAAATACCTATTGAGGTGTCTACACCTAAATAGCTTTAGGTTTTGATAATCTTTTTCTGAATTTACGACAATATTGTAATAGCATAAAAAAGGGAGTTGTGTTCCTTCTCTACTATCTCATTCTGAATTCTCTTCTTGAAAGGGACATCATGGAGCCAGGCATTGTGGCACCTACCTATAATCCCAGGGACTGGGGAGGAGGAGGTAAGAGAATGACAGGTTCGAGTCCTTGTCTCAGGATGAAAAATAAAAAGGGACTTGGGGGGTGCAGCTCAGTGATAGAGTGCTTGCAAAGCATGTGAAAGGCTCTGGGTTCAACCCTCAAATACTCCTCCCCTAAAACGTGAGTTGGGGTGGGGAGGGAGGAAAAAAGAGAAACAAAAACGAAAGAAAGAAAGAAAGAAAGAAAGAAAGAAAGAGAGAGAGAGAGAGAGAGAGAGAGAAAGAGAGGGAGAGAGGGAAAGAGGGAGGGAGGAAAGGGGATGGGAAGGGAAGATCATGGAAGCAATGTGATGGAATCTATGACAAAATTCATGCAGAAATAAAACACACCCACACCACCATTCTCATACTACTGCTGATGCCATAATTCAAAGCCTCAGTATTTCTTACCAGGATTATTGCAGCTGCTTCCCAAAGGCTGTCACAGTCCAGTACCCTTCCTAACCACCTTCAGGTGCAGCTCTGATATGTCACACCATTGATTAAAAACCTTAACAACTCCTTATTGCCTAATGTGAATTTTCCAAATTGGATAGGCACAGATCAATAACAAATCCTTGGAGATATTGATTCCTTAAGTTCTTTTTGCCAAAGGATATGATCCAGGGAACAGAGGAAAGACCTAACTCAGTTGCTTTCCATTAACAGCAGCCTGTTCCCATGGTCTCAGTGGATCAAATGAGCATGCTCTCTGCCATCTGTCATCCGTTGCTCTGACACTTAGTCTGTATCCCTAGCTCTACCACAATTTCTTATAAGACCCTCTCCAATCTCATTCAACTCCCATTTTTATCACATCTATTCCTTCAGGAATTCCACATTCTAACCACAATTCTTTAACTCTACCAGATTTCTCTGACCTGGTTTAGTAGGGTTGCCATAGCAAAGACCCACAAACTGAGTACAATATACAATAGAAACATATTACCTCACCATTCTGGAGGCTAACATTCCAAACTCAAGGTGTTACCATGGTGGTTTCTTCTGAGGAAGGTCAAGATTTGTTCTAGTCCACTCTCCTTAGCTTGAAGATGGCCATCTTCCCCTATGTCTTTTCACATCATCATCCATGCATGTCTGTATATTCATATTTCCCCTTTTTATAATGATGCCCATCATGAGTTAGGGTCTACCTAAATGACCTCATTTGAATTGAATTTCCTCAGTAAGGACCCTATTTCCTGATAAGGTCACATTCTGAGTACTGGAGATTGTGACTTCATATGAATTTTAAGGAAAAACAGGTCAACCCATAATAGCTTCTTATTCCCATATGTCTACATCCACATCCTACTTGCTCTTGGGCCAATCAGAGCATATTTTTTCATGACACTTTCCCTGACTGCTATCTGGAAGTTACATTCCATTTCTTGAAATGTCTGCACTGCACATACCAATCACATTTTAACCTATTATAATAGTTATCTGTGTGGACATATACTTGAGGATAGTGGCTATCTTGCTCAATTATTTTTTTTACTTATAAAACCTTCCACAATAAATTATGCACAATGAACACTCTGAGTATTTGTGGAATTAATAAGTCACCATATATTAGCAATTTCTTTGTTCACATAACAAGATGCTGAGGTAATGGGAATTTCAAGTATTTAGAAAGGTCATAAACCTCTAGACTTTGGGATCTCTCAAGCTGAACATGCTTTTACTTATGAACTCATAGTACTATACATAACAGTCATAAAGAACTTTCTATCTCTTCTACTTTAGATACCACTGTGTCTAGACAACAAGATAACCTTTGGAGATAATCCAAGTTGAAACCAACATGAACAAACAAGATAGTTGCATCACTTTAGAAATAAATATTCATTCTTTTTTGTATGTCTAGATATGGGTCTGTAGCAATTTTTCTACTCCTCCAGAGTCATATGCATTTAGTTACATTCAGCAGCCCATAAATCAGCTTAACAGTGGCAATCACTCCATGGTATACTGGTTATCTTTTTTCTTGATGGATTTAAACTTCTGTATTGTCCATTATTGGCCTACAGGTCACTAGGCTGAATTGAGTATCTATCTACCACTAAAGGGACATTTTCTCCTGGCTCCATTTAACAAAAGGGAGTTGCATAATAGATAACATTTCAAATCCTTCTTATTAATATCTATCCATGTAGATACTACCCACTCCATATGCATTCCATAAAATACTGAGTACAGAATGTGTTTCTGGTTTTACTCCAAATAAAAAGTATACTATATATTTCCTATTAATCAAATATGGAAATCAGAATGGACCTTTTAAAGAGAGCACAGAGGGACTTTGCCAAGTCTGAGGTCTAATGCAGTTCTCTGCCTGAAAGATCCAAGAATTAGAAGACAAAGCAGAGATGCCCAGCCCAACCCCTCTTCCTCTAGAGATAAAAAAGAAGAGAGGGAGTTCAGAGTGGAACTAGGTTGCTTATTGCCTACTGGTTCTCACATGTTCAGCAGTTCAGAATGTTTTCAAATATGTGTGTGTGTGTGTGTGTGTGTGTGTGTGTGTGTGTGTGTGTGTGAAGCTGCCCTACTGAGCTCTGTTCTACCTTCACTCTGGTATGTGGGACAATTGATAGGTTTAATTGGAGAACAATATTAGGTTGGTTGTTGGCAGCTATGAGGTGGAAAATCCTGACAGATTATAGATGAGTGTAAAGGATTTGGCAATTCCAAATGCCAGAGGATCAGAAGGTTTGTGAGAGGAAAGAGCTGCTGAGCTCTGCTGGCAGAGAGCAATCTCTTCTTCACATCACACAGTTATCAAACTATAATCATCATCAGATACACTGGTACTAGTTACAGGCTTAAGACCTTAGAGCACTAGTCAAATGCTGTCCTGATTTGGTTAGTCAGACATTCTAAGATGGCTTCATGAACATAGCATATGTTACAACAACGAAAAATTCACTTGGAATTTATCCTACAGCTGTAGTCACACATGAACATTGTTTGTAATAGCAAAACACTGAAAATAACCAAGTCTACATCAATATTGGATTAGTAAAAGAGACAATGATGTATCTATGGAATAGAATGTTGTATATGCACAGATAAGCATAAGGCTTTCAATGTACTGGTAAAAAATATTCTCTAAGAAGTAATGCCATGTTCAAAACAAGTGATGAAAGGGTCTATATATTGTATCTGGTTATGTAAAACCAGAAGGAAAGGGGAAAACCAAGAATAAAGATATATGTTCACACACATTTGTGCATGAAGAAATTTGAAGGATACATAAACAGAATTACTACCTTTACTACCTCTTGGAGACAGTGGCAATAGTCTGCATTGGAAATTGGCAACTTTGGGACAGAGGTGGGAAAACTTTTTCTTTTATAAGTTTTTTATTTACTTTTAATTTTTGATCTATATAGTTATATTATCTAACATATACAAAACTTGATTTAAGTATTAACACAAAAGCATTTGGCTATATCAATATTACCCATTTTACTCTAGAAGTTCAAACACTGATGATATTCTGCAGAAATAACCATAACCCCAGAAATTACTTATCCTGGGTTGCAAAGTTTTAGAGCTTGTGTAGCATTATACCTTCATCTCTTTGTTGTAACTATCATGATCAGCCATGTGGCCTCTAATTGGTTACAGATACTTTATTGGTGAGAATAAAAATGATTTATGTGGTTCCTCTGGCTCTCTTTATTCACCAATGGTGATCTGTCTATATAACCTAAGCATAATTCAGTCTGAATGGATTATCTCAATGTAGGGCTAATGTTACAGCTCCCAGACTGCTGATATCATCAGCAGTATTATTTGGAGAACCACTGAATAATTATTATGTATTATTAGTAACTTTATAGAGGATTAGTAGAAAACCTATGATTGTCTTTAATCACTAACATCCATATGTAAATAATCACTCCTTTGCCCCCATAATCCACTTACAAATGGTAAAGAACATACTATGCGTTTATCTATGTTGACAATTACTTAACCAGAGTATCCCCCATATGGATCCCTATACCCTATAGTATGAAAGATATAAAATTTAAATCAAACAAGGATAAAAATGTAAGTGACAGGAGTGGAAGGGCATGTTTTATGCAATGGCTTAGCACATGTACTTGAGTCCCTCTTTAAATTATTACCTCACATCCCATTTCTAATTTACTAAGACCATCACTTCATCTGGTGGACAGAATGTTAGATATGCTTCTTTTGACTTCTTTTTCTCCTTCCAGTATCTCTCTCCTTCCAGTACAAATGCCATTTATCCAAAAAGAAAGGAAAATTCTAGGAACAATTTTATCTTTACTAAAGTTGATTCAGCAGAAATTTCTATTTGGTTTCTATAAACCAACTCACATGGCCTATCTTCCCTGTAATCCCTCCCTCATCAATTTCCTAGGCAGTTTTTAAGACCACTCCACTCCACAAAAACATCTTCAGAGCCCCAGCTATTTCCCATTATGTTCTCTTGTTCTAGAATGCCCTATTGTTTTTAAGTGCCATCAGGTCAGATCCAACTCATAGTGACACTAAGTACAGCAGAACGAATCACTACCCAACACTGCCAAGCACAGGATCCATCATTTTATGTTTGAGCCCAGTGTTGGAGACACTATGTTTCTTCTCATTTTGATTTGTGCCACATCAGCACCAAGAGATCCTAGGTGCTTTACTCCATTCTCATCATCAAGGTTGACTCTATGTTGAGGAGACAACTCTTTCTCAATTGTTTCTTGAACGCCTTTCCAGCCTGGGGTTGGGGGTGGTGCTCATTATCTGGCATTGGATTTGACAATGCTTCTCTGTTATTCATAGGGTTTTCAATGGCTAATTGTTTCAGGAGTGGGCTACCAGGTCCTTCTCCCTAATTGGCCTCAGTCCAGAAGCTCAGCTGAAACCTGTCCACCATGGGTTGCCCTACTGGTATCTGCGATACCGGTGGCACAGCTTTCAGCATAACAGCAACAAGCAAGCCCCACAGCATGACAAGCTGACAGACACATGGGGAGATCTATCTAAATCAGTAGTCTAACAGTCAGTGCTGAAGCCCTCATGACCAAGGAAGGAAAACTACCAATATAAAAGATTACCCCTGAACACAGTCACTGACCTGTATTCTCTTTATTTGAAAACATGAAATGCTAGCATTTGCATTTAAGTCCTAACTGGGAGAGAACAAAACAAAAAGAGTCTACTGAGACTTTGAATGAACACACATAGCCAGGTTTACAAACTGCCCTACCCTGTCTTTCTTTGGAGGGAACATCTGACATGAAGCAGTCAAAAGTCATTTAGGGCCTGACATTGACATAACTTTGCCACAAGCAACTAAAGCAATTACCAGGGCTGGTCTGGGCACAGCTGAAACACCTTGATAAGGCAGCAGTGAAAAATGACACATCACACAACCTGAATGGTTTCATCAGCACAACACTAAATCAGCATGTATGTCTCTAACACCCCTCATTCTGTCGATAATAGAATAATCAAACAAAAAGGAAGAGTGCTGCCTCCAATTTCTGCTGACAGTCGGAAATGAAATAGAGGGATACAGGCCTGTGTTGTGTCTTTCAAATGTATTTTAGCCAAGATGGTTTCAATTTAATATCTCATAAAGCACTTCGTACTTTGAACCAGCAGGGTTTTTCGTTAATAAGCACCAGATCAGAACAGACTACATTTGTTTGATTGCTTGTTTCTGCAGAAACAGTGATGTTTAATACACTTAACAACAACTAAATCCAATGACAGGACAGAAAATTAGGCCTGATTCAAGGTGATGGGAACCAATCCATTTTAGACAAAATACAATGAAATATGGTCCCAAGAAGAAAATTTTGATCTCAGGCTTTATTGAGACAATTCTATTACAGAAATCATGAGGTGACATTGTTTGAAGGGACTCTTTACCCAAGCGTTGTTGTTGTTGTTGTTGTTGTTGTTGTTGTTGTTAGGTGCTACCAGTATCCAACTCATAGCGACCCTAGGACCCTACATACAACAGGCAAAACTGTATTGTTACTGCTACTCTGCTATTCACAGGATTTTCAATGGCAGATTGGTTTTGGGAGTGAGTTGCTGGATCCTTCTCCCCAGCACCTGGTATTCCCAGGAAGTCTCTCATCCAAGCACTAACATGGCCAAATCCTGCTCAGCTTCTGAGATCTCACAGGATCGGATGCCATAGTGTTACAGCTGCAGGTTTTACCTGAACATTAGTGTTTACTAAATAAAAGTACAGTCTGCTTCCTGCCGCACTCAGCCTGCTGACCTAAATCCTGATTGACTTATAGGTGATCACAACATATCATTACTTTGACTTTCTTCTATTCACTGGTTTATCATTAATGTTGATCTCTTCTCCTGGCTTCTTGCCTGATACCATCATGCCTTAATTTACCTCCTCCATAATTTATCTCATCCAAGCTCATCCTCTTTCTTTAAAATCACCTACTGGAAATAAAAGTGTATGCTTTAATAATAATGACATATAAATGCTACAGATAACCCTGCTTTGGATTCAGTGTACTTACTCCACTATTAACAAGTGCATGGTTTAATCAAACTGCTCACACATTGTAGAGGAAATGAACTTTTATAAAAATGCAAAAGTAAAACGTCAGATATGGATTACCTGGAAAAAGCAACATAAAACTCCAAAATGTTTCTTCTTTCTTGTCATGTTATAGATAATGTAGAGGGTATGACCTCTTTAATGATAATAACTATGAGGCTCAAATTTTAAAATATAAAATGTTTTATATATCTAAAGAAAACTCACTTTACCTTAGGATAGAAAAATTAAAATGGAAGCACATAAGATGGAAGCGATGATGAAGTCATTCTCTGGTCCAGGGACATGGCAACAACACTGAAGCCCAATGAAACATGAATCTGTCCTCTTATAGCCTTTCACATGTCCTTCACTTTGATTTCAGGTTAAAAATTAAAAGGCCAAGGCCAAGGTGGTATTGTAGGATAAACAATTGACAATAATTTACCAGAAAAGGCACATGGAATCCAAACTCTCTTACTCTGTTATGTCCTCATCCTCCCGTGGAGACACAGACTCTGACCTGCACCACCTGAGGTAAGGAACCCCCCTCCAGGCAGTGGAGCTCACTGGGCCCCCTGCTGGACTGTTGGATGCGGGGGGGGGGGGGGCTCCCCATCTACCTGCCGCATGCCCCTCAAACTCACTACTGACTCTTTCTTTCATCTATGTTCCACATGTCAATGTTTAGTTTCTGAAAAATATGTCTACATTGCATTTTCAATAACACTTCCTTATTATAGCATGTTGTTGTTAGGTGCCATTGAGTCAAGTCTCACTCAGCAATGCTCACAGGGTTATCAATAGCTGATTGCTTCAAGATTGCTTCAGGAGTGGATTGTCACATCTTTCTCCAATTTGTGTGATGTTGGGAATCGAACCTGAGTCCTCAGACAGTACAGCGTGGCACTCTACCAACTAAGCTAAACCCCAGGCCCTTCAAATTATATAGGGATGCTGTTATTTTCTAAATCAAACCAATAGTAGAAAGATCTCCTATTTTTCCAAATACTGCCACAAAGACCTCTATTGGAGTAGAATGATGGTCACTAAAGGTTAGGAACTGTGGAAGGATGTGGGATGGAGGGAAGCTGGATATCAGGTACCAAAGTACAGAGAGATAAGGAGGGATGAATTCTAACGTTCTGGGTCACATTAAGGCAACTAGAGTTAGCAACAATTTATTAAACAGTCTGTAAAAAGACAAGCAGAGAGGAGCTCAAATGTTCTTATATAAAGAAATAGCAAATGTTTAAGGAGTTGGGAAGGCATATTACCCTGACTTCATCCTTATACACTGTATGCATGTATTGAATTATCATAGTGTACCCCATAACTATGCACAATTACTATACATCAACTATAAATAAGGAGGGCTGGGATTTAGCTCAGTGGGTAGAGCACTGTGCTGCAGTCTCTGAGGTCCCAAGTTCAATTCCCAGCACCACAAAAATGGGAGAAGGACCTGGCAATCCACTCCCAAGGCAATCCCGAAACAGTCAGCCATTGAAAACCCTATTAGGGTCCCTGTGAGTCAGATACCGACTCAACGGCACCTAACAACAACAACATAAATAAGGAACTACTACAAAAAAGAAGGGCCTCTAATTTACGTGATTGAATATATTTGGGGGGCAACATTTTAGCAAAGCAGAAGAAGCATTAAACATGAGCCTCTATAATTATTTTACTAAAATACATTAACGTATGTAATTATCTGATACATCATTTCTCCACTGTCTATGGAGAAACTATATATATATATATATATATATATATATATATATATATATATATATTTGATTTTATATACATATCTGAGTTTTTATATATCAGACACTGAGAACATTATTTGTGAGAGGTCCAATTCAATTTTTATTTTCAATTTTAATGTGTCATATAAAAACGGCAGTTAACATGGGGAAATCTATACACTTTTTAAAGGAAAAATCCAATTTTTACTCTCCTTATTTTTACTTTCTTTTTCTCCCATATCATCAAAAAAACATACTTTAATTTGTCTCAGTGAACTGACATGCTTGCTTAACTGAATAGCAACTTTGCTGGCAGAGACCAGATAACTAATATCCATGGTAAAATCACTTCTGATGTTTTTTGACTCCTGAAAGAAGCCACCACAGGGTCCACAGAGTCAGTATCTACATTCAAATATTAAGTAGAA
Source organism: Pedetes capensis (assembly GCA_007922755.1). NCBI lineage: Eukaryota > Metazoa > Chordata > Mammalia > Rodentia > Pedetidae > Pedetes > Pedetes capensis. The sequence continues at coordinate 16,935 of VMDO01010746.1, forward strand.
TGTATTTGGTATTTCTTATAAGCTCAAATATGTCAGCTAAAAGGGCCCACACACCATCAACTAGCTTAAAATAAAAAACACCCAAAAATCTAATTCGACATCTAAATGCAAAAATTGTTTCTAGTATGTCTTATATTTTTTCTTCCATGTTCTTCTCTTCAAAATTTATTTTTAAATCTTCCTTTAGGACATTATTAAGATAACTATAGGCTAAATTTATGGGAGAAGTATGTGGCAATCCACTCATACTCGCAAGGCAATCCTAAAACAATCAGCCATTGAGAACCTGATGAGGGTCACTATGAGTTGGACATGACTCGATGGCACATAACAACAACAACACAGCCTAAATTTAATTATTTAAACTAATCAAAAAGTCATCTTGCTGGATTTCCTTGTGATGAGCTATGGACTAACAGTCCATAGGTCAATTAAAGGTCCTATGCTGCCAGGAAAACCATGTCATGCAGACATGCCATCTTAACATGTCACTTAAGCTTTCTTCCCTCCAATATTGTTGTTGTTAGGTACCATCAAGTCACGACCCTCATAAGGTTTCCAATGGATGATTGTTTTGGGATTGCTTCGAAAGCACATTGCCATGTTCTTCTCCCATCTTTGCAGTGCTAGGGATTGAACCAAGGGCCTGAGAGAGCACAGAGCTGCACTCTACCAACTGAGCTGAATCCCAGCCCATCACTCCAATATACCCATGGCTATTTCTTGAGCTGTTTGTTGTTAGGTGCCGTCAAGTTGGTATCCGACTCATAGTGATCCTCATAGGGTTTTCAATGGCCGACTGTTTCGGGATTGCCTTGGGAGTGGATTGCCACGTTCTGCTCCCATTTTTGCAGTTCTGGGAATTGAACTCCTCTGGACCTCGGAGACTGCAGCGCAGTGCTCTACCAACTGAGCTAAATACAAAACAAAAATCCTTACAACTGGGTCAGCATGCAACTTCACAATAAATGGAGAAAAGATTGAGGTTGTCCAAGATTTTGCTTTGCTTGGCTCTATAATCAACCCCTGTGGAAGCAGCAGTCAAGAAATCAAAAGATGCATTGCTCTAGGAAAAGCTGTGGCAAAAGATCTCTTTAGAGTATTGAAAAGCAAAGATGTCACATTGAAGATGAAGGTGTGTCTGACTCATGCCATGGTATTTTCAGTGGCATCATATGGTTCTGAAAGCTGTCCATTGAACAAAAGAGACAGAAAAAGAATTGATGCTTTTGAATTGTGGTGCTGGAGACGTCTATTGAATATACCATGGACTGCCAAAAGAACCAACAAATCTGTCCTAGAAGTAGTGCAACCAGAGTGCTCCTTGGAAGCAAGAATGGCCAGACTGCGTCTTACCTATTTCGGACATGTAGTCAGGAGAGATCAATCCCTGGAGAAGGACATCATGTTTGGAAGAATGGCAGGTCAACGCAAAAGAGGAAAACCCTCCACCAGATGGATTGACACAGTGTCTGCAACAATGGGCTTAAACATAAATAAGATCGTTTGCCTGGCACAGAATCAGCAAGTGTTTCGATCTGCTATACACAGGGTCGCTATGTGTCGCACTCAACTCGACAGCACCTAACAACAACAACAACAACAACAATTTCTTGAGCACCAACAATGTAGTAGACTATAGAGATGAATCTATGTAATTTGGGCAAAAAACCCCAATTTGGGAAACTCTGGGTTCAAGACCTTAGTGGCCCACCTGGAAAATTAAAGGGAAAGAGGGACTTGCCAGAAATAAGCCAGGGATCCCCTCGCTCACTGCTGCCCTAAATTACCCTGCACCCTGATTTGACACAATCTCAAGCCAATTTTCAGATTCTCCCCTGTGATAGGCCAATAAGCAAACAAACACCTTAAACATGATTGGTCCTCAGTATCTATATAAACAATTGCAGCTCCTGAACACACACACACACACACACACAGCACTTGACTCAGTGGATCTCTCCATGGCGCTCTCCACTGACCATAGGTGCTGGAGACTAGCTCCACCACCAGACAAACACCATCCATGGAGCAGAAGCCACGAGGAAGGAATGACAGGGGAGCCCCCAGCCGCTGCTGCCCACGTGGCAGCCACTAGAGCTGTAACACTAAAGCTGTACACTTATAAACTATAACCTTGCTGGGTTCCGCCGCCCTTGTAAGGGCTAAAGCAATAAAAGAGTTGCATTAAGGAAAACATCTTGAGGCTTTTCCTTCTCTCCGTGATGCTCACCCTACCCCCAAGGATCTCTGAGCTACAAGTAGAGGTATTATGTGCAGGGCGCTCCGCCAGTAATATCTAGGCTAGACCAGGAGAGCCCTATAGTAGACAGAATACTGGCAAAAATGGTAGTCTGAGGTTGGTGAGATGGACTCACATCTGAACTCACATCTCACATCCTGACTGAAAGCATATGAAATTTTATAGGTGAGACCCACAAGTCAACCAAATGACAGCTCAGTTTGACAATAGTGATAATAAAAGGTGAGGGTTGTTGTTGTTGTTGTTGTTGGTTGTTGTTAGGTGCCATCGAGTTGAGTCTGACTCATAGCGCCGTATGTACAGCGGCTCCCTTGTCATTCCTTCCTCGTGGCTTCTGCTCCATGGATGGTGTTTGTCTGGTGGTGGAGCTAGTCTCCAGCACCTATGGTCAGTGGAGAGCGCCATGGAGAGATCCACTGAGTCAAGTGCTGTGTGTGTGTGTGTGTGTGTTCAGGAGCTGCAATTGTTTATATAGATACTGAGGACCAATCACGTTTAAGGTGTTTGTTTGCTTATTGGCCTATCACAGGGGAGAATCTGAAAATTGGCTTGAAATTGTGTCAAATCAGGGTGCAGGGTAATTTAGGGCAGCAGTGAGGGGGGGGAATCCCTGGCTTATTTCTGGCAAGTCCCTCTTTGCCTTTTAGTTTCCCAGGTGGGCCACTAAGGTCTTGAACCCAGAGTTTCCCGAATTGGGGTTTTTTGCCCAAATTACATAGATTCATCTCTATAGTCTACTACATTGTTGGTGCTCAAGAAATTGTTATTGTTGTTGTTGTTGTTAGGTGCTGTCGAGTTGAGTGTGACTCATAGCGCCCCTGTGTATAGCAAATCGAAACACTTGCTGATTCTGTGTCAGGCAAACGATCTTATTTATGTTTAAGCCCATTGTTGCAGACACTGTGTCAATTCATCTGGTGGGGGGTTTTCCTCTTTTGCATTGACCTGCTACTCTCCCAAACATGATGTCCTTCTCCAGGGATTGATCTCTCCTGACTACATGTCCGAAATAGGTAAGACACAGTTTGGCCATTCTTGCTTCCAAGGGGCACTCTGGTTGCACTTCTTCTAGGACAGATTTGTTGGACTTTTTGGCAGTCCATGGTATATTCAATAGACGTCTCCAGCACCACAATTCAAAAGCATCAATTCTTTTTCTGTCTCTCTTGTTCAATGTCCAGCTTGTTGTTAGGTGCCTTCAAATCAGGTCCCACTCATAGTGACCCTATCTACAACAAAACAATGCACTTCCAGACACTGTGCCATGCCTGGCAGCTTCTCTGCTGTTCCTAGGGTTTTGAATGACTCTTTCAAGATTGTTTTAGGAGTGGGCTTCCAGGTCCTTCTCCAGTCTTTTGCGTTGCTGGGGGTTGAACCGAGGGCCTTAGAGGGCACCGAGCAGGTACTCTACCAACTGAGCTAAACCATAGCCAGAAGGCAAGCAAGCAGAGCAGAAATATCCAGAGGGAGAATGCAGCAAAGAGGGAATTTTATAGAAGAGTTTCCTGTGGTTGGTTATAACTGTAATCTAGACTCTGAATGTAGAACATTGATATATAAAATTGAGCCAAAATGCAGGGTAAATTTATGAGGGAATGGAATTTCATGTTTAGCACTCTAAAGCTGGGCCTGAGGCTATAGTTCAGAGGCAGAGTCCTTGTCTAGCATGTTCAAGGCGTGGAGTTGGATCTGTAGCACTGCAAGAAAAGATGATTGTGGAGCTTATCAATAAGTGCAGCGTTTGTCACAGGATGGAATATTCCTTGAACCACAGGTCCCAGGAGGTGCTTTGAGGAAGAAAAACATAAAGCTTCCATGCCTTAATAAATCTGGTCAATGTCATCTATTGAAAGATTTGAGCAATACTGCAGAGAAATAACCATTTGATTGTGTCAAACCCAGCTTGTCAAATACTTATGATTGCAGAACAAACCCCTTAAAATGAAGCCAATTACAACAGACTGAGCTAGTTGTCCATGAAACACATTTTGGCAATTGCTGCTACAGGTAATGAGAAACCATTGAGAGACTTTAAGTAGAAGGCTTTAAAAAGATCCTTTGCTTTGAGAACAATGAGAAAATGAATGAAAGGCAAAACCACAGGCAAGGTGTCTAGACAGGTGGCTTTGTCCTTTAAAATTTGAGACAAAAGGGAATGGCTTCTGGGCTCCTCTCAATATTAGCATCCCATGACGCTAAAAGTCATCTAAAAATTGATTACATGATAGTCTAGAAATAATTGCTGCAAATGATTAACAAACACTTCTGTTTTTTAAGTACATTTAGTCTTTTTAATTTAATTAATTAATTTATTTTGACACAGAGTCTAGCTACATAGCTCAGGCTGGCCTTGAACTCGTAATCCTCCTCTCCTACGCGCCCAAATGTCTTGTCATTTAGTCCTTTCAAAGACAAACTATACAATGAATAATTCTACTCAGGCAGAGGTTGCAAAGCCAATGTTAAGGGAGACACAGGACTTTAATATACTCAAAATACTGACGGCAAATATTTTCTATGCTATTATCATTGTTCTTTCATTTTAGCTGCCCTAATCTGCTATGTAACATTACATCATACTGAAAAATGTCATTCCCTTAACACATGATTTCATGACCTTTCAATAAAGTAATTAGGACTTAAATTGGAGATGTATCTTCTGGACACATACATACATTATTATACCAGATGATTAATATTTCTGAACATTAATTCAGTGACTCTTTCATTTTATGTGTGTGTTTTTAATTTTCAAAAACTAATGTTATTTTCTGGGAGTAGGACCTGGCCACCCACTCCCAAGGCAATCCTGAAACAGCCATTGAAAACCCTATGAGGGTTGCTATGAGTCAGACTTGACTCGACAGCACCTAACAACAACAACAACTATAACGTTATTTTCAAGAACTTATGTCAAACTAATTAAACCATGGCGATCAAACCAGCACCTTCATCCTGAGTCCCACAAGGGCATCTAATGGAATACTGGAGCTCTTGCTTTGTCAGGAGGTTTTTCTCCTGTCAATATTGACCATGGAAACCTAAGGAGTGGCTCTATTGGGTGTCACTCTGTTGCATTACAGGCGTTATTATTGGCAAGCCTGGGACCTGGTAAGGCCAGGTTTATTGGCTGTAAAAGTATCCATCCCAAAGGAAGGCTTAACTGCACTCAAGTTCTTAATGGATCACCTGTTGGTTACACTGCCAATTTAGTCTCATTTTGTGAACTCTAAGAGAGTGCTAAACTACTGAAGCTGATAACAAGTCAGGCAACCACAACCCTTCCTGTTTGAAATTAAAAACAGCCTAGACAGCAAATAGGCTGCTAAATACCTTTAAGTAGGTAGGCATCTCTTACTAGTCATGAATTGACATGTGTTTCTGTATCTAAACAGAGGGATCAGTAAGTGCCTCCCCCCACCCCAGGGTGCACAATCCTACTTTAGTTTCCACAGCTCTTCGCCTTGCAAAAGTATTAACCTGGAGTCTGAATGGCCCCTTGCTTGCTTGGTATTTTCCTTGGATCTTAAAGAACATCTTTTCATCTTCCTCTGCTGACCCCTGCCCATTCCATAGGCCTTAGCTTCACTGATGTTTTCTCCAAGAAACTCAACTTGAACACTTGGCAGTGACTCTTACCATTCACTAGCCTAGGCTCCCAGAACACCCCACACCCCATCTGCCTCTGCAAAACGGTCACTCTGAGACCATTTAAATAGCTCGTTTCACGGATTTGTTGAATGCCTGTCCTCAGAGTGCTCTGCACACCCAAGTACCAGGTGAACTGACATTCAGCTGGCTACCATATCTGCATTGCTTATTCTACTTTTCCACACTGTGTATGTATATACATATACATATGTGGAACCAGAAGAAGCTATTATCATTTCTGAAATCACAAGTTTTTAATTGGATATCCTGTTTCTCAGAAAATGGAAGATTTTCTAAATCACATGTTGAGATGGCTTTATATCATCCTCCACAGCTACTTGTCCAACCCCAACTGTCATACATTGGTTGTTCTTTTCATGAAGTTCTTTTCACAATGTTATTGCTGTTGTTAGCTGCTTTTTAGTTGGTTATGACTCATAGTGACCTTATGTACAACAAAACTAAACACTCTCCAACACTGTGCCATGCCTGGCACTATGTCAGTGCTTCTCCCTGGTATGTAGTACCAGAACAAGCTACTTTGAAGTTCATTTGCTCCATGTACATGAAACATTTGTGTGATTTGGGTCTCTTTTGGCCTCAGTTTTTTTTTTTTTTTGCCATAAAAATGGTGATTGCAGGGATAGTAAGAATTGTCTAGAAGGTTATGTCACATGGAAGTCTTAACCTGGGAAAAAACTCAAGCCAGAGTAATGTGATGAAGGGCTGGTGTTAAGCTCACTTGGTAGAGTGCTGCTCCATACTTTCTGATGACCCAACTTCCATTACCAGTGCCACAAAAATGAGAGAAGGACATGGCAGTCTAATCAGCCATTGTAAACCATTGGAAGGTCACTATGAGTTGGACACGACTCGATAGCACCTAACAACAACAACCGTATGATGAACTCTTTTATTTAGAGAGGAGGATCCTTTTCATACTGTCACCTTGATCTTGGGTTGAATTCCATTACATGTATCTATGAGTTTCTAAGCAGTCTATTCTTACCAACTATTTAGCTACCTAGTGCATCCATAATAAACTACAACAAACTTGGGATATTCAGACAGGAAAAAGGTATCCTCTCACTGTTCAACAGGCCAGCAATCTAAACACAGTTACCAGCAAGGATGTGTTCCCTTCACAGGTTCTAAGGGAGACTTATTCCTTGTTTCTTCCAGCTTCTGGGCACTCCAGAAGTTCCTTAAATTGTGGCTGCCATTCCTCTAATTTCTAAGCTTCTATCTTTCCATGGTTTCTCATTTATGTGTAGCTTCTTCTCTTCTGTCTTGTATAAGGACACTTTTCCTTGGTCATAGGTCCCATCTGGATAACCAGGATGATCTCATCTCAAAAATTCTTCCTTGTATTTGAAAATCTGTTTTCCCAAATAAGATCACATTCACAGTTTCCAAAAGGTTAAGGCATGGACCTGTCAATAAGGCCATGTTAAACATCAAAATGGACACTCTATTTTGAACCAAAATTTCTCCTATTCAGTATTCTTATGCCTGGTGTATCTCCAAAATGGAAGCCGTGGTAGGGGGTGGGAGCAGTATACAACACCAGCAAACACATGTAAACGATTCACTTTTTAAAAAATAAAGCACTACTTCAAAAAAGTTGTTCTTAATATTGTGATTACACTATTTGATATTTCTGTCTTCAAAGGGAAGTTATATTACTATAAATTATTAAAAGAAATAAGTATGAGTAATTAAAGCAAGATTACCACAGTTAAATTTATAGAGTTAAAGGTCAGCAGACAGCATAACCCACATGTGCTGGCACTTTCTGTTGGGTAACAGTTCTCTTACAAGTCATTTATAATATGTCTACTGTTGCTGGTATATATCACTTTAACAATGCTGATCTAACTCTGTTTAGCTGATTTTAATTAGAAAGATTTAGTTTATTATTTTATCTTATTAATGTATCTTGATACCTGTTAGATTTTTTTCTTAAAGAAGAATTTAGTGTGGAAGAATAATTACTTCACAGGCTATTAGGTGCCATTGAGTCTAGCAACCATATGGACAATAGAATGAAGCACTCTCCAACACTGTGCCATGCCTGGCACTATTGTCAGTGTATCTCTGCTATTCACTGGGTTTCCAATGGCGGATTGTTTTGGGAGTCGGTGGCCAGGTCCTTCTCCCTAGCACCTGGTATACCCAGGCAGTTTCCCACCCAAGGACTATCCAGGCCCACCCTGCCTAGCTTCCTGAGATCAGCTGCTTTCTGATGCCAGGGAGCTATGGTTGCAGATGGACATTCACTTGGCAACCAGTTCATAGAAGCTTCTGTTTCCCATGGTAACATATTAGGGGCTCTATGGGATTTCATTCAAAGAAAAGAAGTGATGAGGTCTCCTGCCCCAGGCAGCTCCATATTATAACTATCTGTATCTATGTTATCACGATCTGATAGGTTTTCTGATATCAAGCCTATCAGGAAAAACATTATCATAAGTGATTGGGGTCTTTTCATGGCCTGCCTTCTATTCTGTTCTGTCAGTCTCTGAGTTCCTTACAGACACTCTTTTGGTAACAAGTCCCTGACACAGAGTATTTTCCCAGTAAACATTTGTTAATGCCTAAATACACAGTTCCTACCTACTGTCATTCCTCTGTTACAGTGATTATAAACCCTGGCTGTACATTAGAATCACCTGATTGACATTAACAGTATTGGTCCCCTCACTTGACTCCACTAGCATTCTGATTAACTCCATTGATTAATCAGGGCATGTGCATAGGTTTTGGTTTTTGTTTTGATTTAAACTTCAAATTGACTCATTTTCATTCGTATATTGGAGTCTGTTTTGTAAATATTCCTACAAAGATAATTAGTTCATGATATTTAGAGTTACAAGCAAACAAGAATTTGCTGACTGGAGATATGCCACTGGTGGAAAATAGATTCAAACTGACATTTTGATTCAAAATTTAACTTTTAAGTATAGAAGCATTTGAATATCTCTTTCTTCCTCTGCCCTCCCTATCCCCTACCATAAGGTACTGTTAGCTTTCAATGATAACTAATAACCCTGTATGACTAACTGTAAGAAATAATGTCAAATGCCATGGGTCATTCTGGCTACTTAAGTATTTATGAATGAGGGGGATTCTAGAAGGAGCAAGGAATAGGAATGTACATTAAATCAAAAGAAATGAGCACAAGCCTGGGGCTCAAGAACAGAAACAGAGTTGTATAGATGACTTCTGTCTCACATATGGTAATACCAAGCCAATAAGAAGAATATATAAGGATGTCTTCATGAATAGCTGTGAGGACTAGCAGTATCCCAAACATTTTAGGATAGTAAAGCAAAGTTCAAGCTTAGCAACTAAACATGCCTGCTATCATGCTGTCACTGATAAATAGCTAGCTCAGACACAAAAGGACTCTTTGGTTGTCTGAAACATACAGAGCCTCTCACTCTCAACCACCATACAAGGTATATAAAAACTAATCACTTCATAACACACTCCCCCATGGTCAGTCTGTGCTGGAGGTCCATACCATTATCTCTTCCATAAGAGATTTAATCTACAGTAATGATTTTCACAGGCTGGGATTTAGCTAAATTGGTAGAGTGCTGCGCTGCAGTCTCTGAGGTCCTGAGTTCAATTCCCAGCACCACAAAAATTGGAGAAGGGCCTGGCAATCCACTCCCAAGGCAATCCCGAAACAGTCAGCCATTGAAAACCCTATGAGGGTCTCTATGAGTTGGATACCAACTCGACGACACCTAACAACAACAACAACAACGATTTTCACACCTGTAGCCATACCACTGTGGTGTCAAATCCCATCAGATCTTGGAAGCTAAGCAGGGTTGGACCTGGTTAGTACTTGGATGGGAGACTGCCCAGGAACACTAGATGCTGGAGGCTTGGGAGAAGGACCCAGCAACCCACTCCCAAACAACAATCTGCCATTGAAAATCCTATGAACATCAGAGAAGCACTGACACAGTGCTGGGCATGACACAGTGTTGGGGAGTGTGTTCCATTCTGTTGTACATAGGGTCACTATGAGTCAAACCTGACTGGAGGGCATCTAATAAGCACCAGAAACAACAATGATTTTCAATTCCTGCTCCACATATCCTTGACCAGAATATTCTTATGACACTCACAAAATTTAACTATAAAGCACACTTCTGTGCAATTACTTTCAGAGATTGTGTTAACATTGGCCCATCTCTTTCTCAGTAGTTGAGAAAAATTACTCTTTCTATCACTCTGCCTTCCCTGGAGATTTGTAGCAACACCAAGATGTGAGGCCCCATGATGGTACTTGTTTTGATAAATTATACTACTTTGTGTGCCCCATTTTCTTCCCTTTCAAATGGAGCTGATAAAAAGTTAACCCAACACATTACCATTATTTTTTGCTTTAGCTCATTGCATCTTTGATCATTATTCTCTCACATGGGCAGGCTTATTTCCTATTATGGATGGGTTTACTAAGTCTCGGAGAAGTTGTAAACTTTTTCAGCTAGTATGTTGGAGAGCACAGATCAAATCATTGCTTTATTGAAGGTATTATGCTCTGTATTTCCTCCAGACATCCAATCCTTGCTCCCGAAGGAGAAAAGGTTCTCTTCACTTCCTCTCATCTTGGGAGGGTCATGAGCTCTGTCACAGAACCTAAGGTCCTGCTGCTAGTGCTACATTTAATGGAAAATAATAAATGGTGGCAGCTCCTGTCAAGTTCCTTTTAAATATCCCAATGTAAATGAAGGTGATCCCCTAGAAGACTGTCTTTAACGAGTTCAAAAGAGTCCTGAAATATTAGTTAGATTTACATTCTTCTTTAGCATCCCTCACATGGAGTCCAGTTTCAGAGACGGAGCTATAGAACAGAAGAGCTTCCCAGGGGTGAATCTGAAAATGTAAATTGTATGCAAAGACTACAAAATGTGAACAGATTGAACAAACAGATTGACTCTCAAGGACAAAGCTTGATTTTATATATCCTTCCAGCATCATAGGACCATGATTTTGCAAAACTAAGCTAACTAAATGTTACCTTTCTGCAATTGTTTTTATGTCAAGTCTTACTATATTCATAGGAGACAATAAGCAACTTAACCTTTTAATCATTGCAGTTCAATTAGAAATATCACAAACATGTTACTCCATGATTTCCTGGCCTTCTCTAGAAAGTTAAATTTCTACATGACTACCTCAATAGGCCATTAAAACTAAACCATGCATATGGAAAAAAGTCAAGGATTGAAAAATAACTTTGACAGCCTGGCAAATTGGCTTATAAGTAATTTAAAAGCTCTACTTTACTTCCTAAATTGTCTTGGAAATGAGAACTTTTAACTCAGTGCTTTTGAAAATGTTTGATTTCATATTTTTTCCAGCTTAGGAGACTTTATTTAGCATAATGAAAATAGGTACAATACATTCAACAAAGGAAAAGGAAATTATTATTTTTTTTTAACATTTCTGTCCTTTTGGTACATAAGTAATGCCATAGTAACTATAATAATTCAAAGAACTCTTTAAAGTTACTAACAATGAGATGATAATCCCTGGCCTTACTTTACAATCTCACAATCTTAACAAATTCATGGTATTAATCTAATCTATGTGTGTGTGTGTGTGTGTGTGTGTGTGTGTGTAAAATATTCTAATTAATCATTCTGTAACACCAATACAATTCTTAGACTATCAGACCATAATTTGACATTTGGTGGAATCTTTGCCATAGAAAGACAGCTAATTAAGATAATGGCTTACATGAAGTTAAACTAATTTAAGAAAGCAAGTTCTTCTTTTTGAGGTCATTTCATAAAGGCAAGCCTTGTGGATTTAACATAACATTTTTACATTCCTCTTGGAGTAGATATTGGCAGAAAAGCTGACTGCACTAGTTACTAATGTATCACTCTACCCTACTGCCACCCCAAATTTAGTTGATTTGTTAGAATACACATAGATTCTCAGGATAGGTTTCACATCCGTTCCCCTGTGCCTAATTTCCTCCATACAGAATTTTCACAACCATGGTTGTAAAAAAATGTTTAAACAGAGAGCATTTGGATATGTTTGTAACTTGGGTCCATCATTCACTGACATTCCACCAAGAGGCTATATTTAAACCTTTAAAGCACCTTGCCTTATCAAAGGAGCAGTTTGGCATTTGGTATTTGGAGACAGCTATAAAGCTGCACCATCTGTACTACTCTGTTTCAAGAGGGACATCAATTTTTATCCTTGTTGGATCCTGCAGGAATACTCTGCTAAAACACAATGCAGGCATGACTCAGTTATAATTCAGTCATCTAACTGTGTCCAAGGGTATATGTGGCAGACGGAAGCACTTGTGTTCATATATTTGGGTAAAAAAGAAAACTGTTGTCAGATATTCAACTGCAAAGGCACAAGACTTCTAAGTCATGTTGAGTGATAAAACGTCTGACTATGGTAGTTTCTTGAGATTCATATTGACAGTTTGCTTTTTAAGGGAACATTCCAGAATCAATTGAACAAAAAAGATTTTTGTTCATTGATAGGTTTTGTTTGGATAGGTTTTATTTACTTATCAAACCTAACACATATGCCATGTTACAGAAATTAGAGATATTCCAACAATAGAAATTATAGATTGGCTGCCTTGCTTTAAAAATAATTACTTAAGGTACAAAAGATAATCACTTAGTGGAGAACATAAGAGAACTATAAGGAAAGAAAATAGCACATTTAGGTAAAGCTAAAAGATGATTCCACATAGAAAAGGAGCTCTACAAATACATAAAAAAGATAGTAGCAAGCTACCTTTATTTCTTTTGAATGTATGGGGAAAAAAAGGAGCTGAATCAACATGCGAAATTCAAGTTTTGCATTGGCAATATATTCTTTTCTGGCTCTGAAAGTTGTTAAGTACTGAACTGAGTGATGGCATAAAATAGATTTTCATTTCTCTAGACAGAGAAAAGTATGATGCTGCATATCTACAGAAGTGTCTCTCAATGTACTATCGAAATGTAAAACACCTTAGCTTTGTGAATTTCCTTGAGATAAAATTATAAGTAACTAAAACTGTTTTTATGGGAGGAGGACATGGCAATCCACTCCCTGTCAATCCCAAAACAATCAGTCACTGAAAACCCTATGAGGGTCCCTATGAGTCAGAGGCATGTAACAACAACAACAAAAAAAAATCCCTGTTTTTATTACTTGACAATGTGTGTGTGCATATATATGTATGTATATACATATGTACATATATATGTATGTATGTATATACATATGTATGTATATACATATGTACATATATGTATGTATGTATGTATATACATGCATACATATATATATATGCACACACACATATATATTTCAGATGACTGATGGGAACACTCAAGTTAAAAATCCACAGAAAGTACTTGGCACAGTAATTGTATTACTAAGATGAAAGCATGCATATGAATTGGCATGATAAGCTGCCAAAAACTGAGGGTTATTTGTATACGTAAGTTTTTTATTGTTCAGTTATATTTCTGGTATGGTTTATTCTTAATCATGACTCACACATATCCTTACTTAAAGAAAAGCATACAAATGTGCATGGGATTTCTTTGGATTTACAAAATTTCTTCCATAGACCTGACACAACCTAATATACTCTAGCATTCCACAGACGTACAATAGACAAACTAACATATGATATGGTAACAAGCGGATACTCTAGGAGAAGACAGTAGAACCCAAGGGAGAGAAATTGAGGTTGGCAAACCACTGACCTCATTCATCCTATCTCAACAGCTGCCTAAACAAAGTGTCTGGTTCTCTCTTTAAAGCCACTGTTTTATGTGTAAATGTACCAGGTACAGGGACACAATTTCTAAGTGTCTTGTTGAATCAGTATTCCAGGGCTTTCTTCGGTATGTTTGAATATTATCAGTTCCATATAAGGAAACAAAAATGTTATACCTTTAAAAGTAAGCTATCTTACCCCTCTTTAAGTAGCTTAATTGCTCTAGGTAAAATCATTTCCTTTGCCAGATGTGTTTTTATGCCAAAAGTCAAAGTGCTCTAGTATATTCAGAAAGTATAATATTCAACGTCTTAGCTAGTATACCCAGAAAAAAACAAAAATATCCACATTGGTGAACACTTACTTATTGCCAACATATTAATATGCATGTCATTTGATAAAGAGGGCTTTTTTAAAAACAGTACTTGGGGGTTGAATTCTAGATGTTGCACATACTTTGCAAGTGCTCTACCTCTGGGCTGCAATCTTTTTATTTCTTTTGAGTCATTGTGTTGCTAGGTTATGCAGGCTGTCTCTGTCCTAGATTTCAGGATCCCCCTGTCTCTGCTTCCTAAGTCTCTGGGATTAGAGTCATGCACCATAGTACTTGGCTGTCTTTAATGTTTAAAGGTGGGGTGGGGAAAGACGTAGCACAACGTGAAGTTTAAGTACAGATTCTCCTATAGGAGTAGGTGGAAACAATAAAGGGGCTATCTTCCCTACATGCTGCTCTCCCCAGGATTTGCTGTTGTTATGTGACATTGAGTCACGTCCAACTCATAGCGACCCTATGTGCAACAGAACAAAACACTCCCTGGTACTGTGCTATGCCCAGTACTATTGTCAGTGCTTCTCTTCTATTCATTCTCTCCAGGACTGATGAGGAGAAATTGCATACTCAAATGTGATGATTCTACTTCCCTGGACAAATTCCCACAAGTATGTTAATAAGCATTACTTGAAACCTGGTTTTGGTGGCATACTTTTGCTCTTTTATGTGAGATCAGCAATGCATGTAGGGTTATGGGAACATGCTCATAGGGGCAGAGTAGAAGTCAGGGAAGTGGGAAAAGAGGCAGAGAAGTTTGTTATGGAGTCTTGGATAGGATGATTTTTATGTTCCATGTATCAACATGGCTTTGTAAAAGACAGCAGCCAAACATTAATATGACAAATACAGATTCAATACTGATCAATATTAATGGATTAAACCCAAGACTAGAAAATCTTAAAACATTTCTACAAAATCTATTACACAAACAGGAAGAGGCAAAAATCTCATTTTAATTTGTTTCTTGTGAACCGGTTATTGGAAAGAGTCAACTCTAACTGATTTAAAATGTCCGAGATCAATTAAGAATTCTGTAAGGTTTTCCTTTTCTTAAACTGGGGTTTCAATGGTGGTCATGGTGGTTATCTTGTTTCTCTTTTCTCTCTTAAGATGAAATTTATCATTTAGCCAGTGGTTCTCAGCGCGGGCTGCACAATGAACATCCCTAGGGTGCATTTAATGATGCCCATGTCCAGGCCTCTTGCCCAAGGGTTCTGGTTTAATTGTGTACAGTTGAGGCTGGGCATGAGCATTTGTTAATGGGTCCCTAGGGGCTTCTAATGTGCAGCTTGGGTTGAGAACCATTGATTTCAGCCTTAGTTTGGGGCTTACAAAGCGATGTATCTGGCTTAAATGGGTGGGGCATGGACACCGCCTCAAGCATGATGAGGCCCAGTGTCCCTCCTCAGCTCCCTATGCCTGGCCTATGTCTGGTATCTTTGGGCAGAAGCTGAGTGGGTCTAAGATTCTATGGGTTATATTAAAGAAATTCTGAACCAGGGTGTAAAAAGTACCATTTGCCCATCTCTGAAGGCTGAACCTGCACAACACAAGCCAACAGGTATTTCCAGGCAGGATTTACACCTTGTACAAAAAGACAGTTTGTAGCAATGGATAAAAGTGACCTTTGTCTCCCTGGTTGTGGTTGGTTCCCAGCCCAGCCACACCACTGATCTTCCTGAAACTTAGCTGTTTCTTGAAATAGACTATCTTCCCTTCTTTTCAATAAGATCCATATTTGCTGAAGGAAGAAATATCCTAAGAAGCAAAACTTCAGAATCTACAAAGCATATCTTCACTACCTAAAATAACCAAACAAACAAGTTAAAAAAAAAAAAAGTTAAATCAACCCTAGCCCTGGGTTGAAAAACATTCAGGAATTATTTTTTGATCTGTTTCTTGATAAAACAATTCCGAAATGTTTGGCATTTTAAGATATCTCATCTGAACATGCTGGGGTCATACCTAAGCAAACAAAACTATGTTGTGTTCACATAAAAGTGGGTGGTGATGACCTTTCTTGAGTTTGCACACGCATATTTTGATGTAGAGACTGAGGAAAGCTCTAATATTTGTGGACGGCTTTGGTTTTTCACATATATTTAACACATTATAAGTGTACATTTTTCAAGGAAGTCTTAATGCAGGGATATCTGCTCACCTACAATTAAGAGTGCAGACAGCGTGTCATTAGAGTAAACAGAAGCAGGTTCAAAAAAATGTGACTTTGAAGGAAAGGATGGCAGGGCTAAGGACAGAGTGTTATCATCCACGGGTATGCTTATGCATCTTTTATATGCTCAGAGATGTGGGCTGAACTTAAGACACTTAAGATGCCTGATAAGCCTTGCAAATTATCAACTGACTATGAATGTTAAAGCCTGCAGCCGTACCACCATGGCGTCCAATCCCGTTAGATCTCAGAGGCTAAGCATGGTCGGGCCTGGTTAGTACTTGGATGGGAGACCACTTGGGAACACCAGATACTGTAGGCTTGGAAGAAGGACCCAGCAATCCACTCCTAAAAGATAATCTGCCATTGGAAACTCTATGAATAGCAGAGAAGCAGTAGCTATAGTCTTCTGCCTATTGTACGTAGGGTCGCTATGAGTTGGATACCAACTCCATGGCACCTAACAACAACAGCCTTCAACACACATATGTACTTTTTATACATTAAATCAAATACCTTCTATATTAATCATCTCTGTCATCTCAGTGTGTTAGAAAGTTGATATTCTAGCTGGGTGCAGTGGCACACGCCTGTAATCCCAGCAACTCGGGAGGTGGTGGCAGGAGGATTACAAGTTTGAGACCAGAGTCAGCCTGGATAATTTAGTGAGACCCTTTCTCAAAAAAGGTGGGTGTGCAGCTCAGTGGTCCAGCACTTGCAAAGCACAGAAGCACGAGGCCCTGGGTTCTAGCCCCAATACCGCAAAAACAAACAAAAATTTGATTTTTTTAAATTTGAAATTCCTTCCCCCCCCCATTTCTTTGGGGAGGGAACATGATCACAGGGAAGGGTCATTCTAATGTTGGGCTGTTTCAGAAAAGATGCTTTTGGTACTTCACTAATTGACTAGCATTGCCTAGGAAGGCTAGAAGTTGTACAACCAGGGTGCTCCTTGGAAGCAAGGATAGCTTGACTGTGTCTTACATATTTTGGACATGTAGTCAGGAGGGACCAATCCCTGGAGAAAGACATCACGTTTGGAAGAATGGAGGAAAACCCTCCACTAGATAGATTAACACAATGGCTGCACCATGAGCTTAATCATAAATAAGATCGTGTGCCTGGCACAGAATCGGGAAGTGTTTCATTCTGTTGTACATAGGATCACTATGAGTAGGACCCAACTCAATGGCACCTTATGACAACAACAACAGGAAGGCTAACAGATATGCCTGCAACCCACTTCCTTTCTTGAGTTAAACACTTGATGAGTAAAGGTCTTTATTTTAGAGATTCCCACCTTGTAGATCGCTCATATTTCCCACATTGCTCTATCAAATGTACTTGGAAAAATAAAAAGATATTTACAAGTTATAGCCTAGAACATTTCTTGAATGTTATGCTAAGTTAAGAATTTAGAATATCTGAAGTATAGCTGCAAAAGTTTTGGGCTCCATATATTTGTTAATCTGACCCTTGGGAATTATGAAAATATGGAATTTGCATCAAGTATTATTTCCTTTGCATTTTTGTAAGATAACCTCACTGCAATATCTATTTCCCAAGACTTCATTCTCTTATGTGAAGGAATGAAATATGCAATTTTTGAAATATAGGTATTTATTTGCCAGAAATACACATAGATACTCTTTCACATAATGTCCTGTGAAATGAATTTACAAAAGACCATGGCTATTTAAAATTTTGTATTTTAACCACATGACACAAATTGCTTCCCTTTTCTTCCAGTAATAATAGAACTCTGGTCTACATAAACATGATTGTCCAGAATGTTTTAACTGACATGACTACTGCCTTTAACTGTATACATATGTGGTATTTCACCTTCATTCCAGAATAACGCTTGAGTTCTCAAGGAAGAAAGCCAAAAGAGAAATTTCCCAGAACTTAACAGAAGCTAACATGGCCCAGGAGTCTGATTATTGTCATAAACAGCAAGGACTCAAAATGTCACATTCTTCAATGGATTTTTTCAATACTTCTGAAAAGACAATGTGTGGTTTATATAGACCCATTCAAATCAAAACATATCCATAAGTGATGTTTGACTTAGAGTTGCTTTCACAAAATAAGCTAAAACTCTTTTTAAATACCAGTGTTCATTTTTTAAAAAGAAGGAAAATAGCTGGGCAAAATAATTGTAAAAATGTATGTTACCATAAAAAGACAAGTAAATGGAAGAGAAGTCTTTGATGGGGGGGTGGGATGGGGGGAGGAAGAGCTGAAGGGCACAAGAGGGCAAGAGGGAACTTATATGTATAATGTACAAGAAAATGCATATATGGAAATGTCACAATGAAAACCATGTCAGAATGAATCACATTAAGGTGTACATTAAAACTTACAATAAAAAATGTATTTTACCAACCAATATACAGTTACTGGTGTTTAGTGGTATTTTACATATAAAAAGAGTAGATTCATACAGTTGAATTTGATATTACTTGGTGGTGTAGAAAGATGACTGAAAGCCACCTATCATTTGTTGATCTTATTATGTACCATTTGTGGGGTGTTGAATTCAGGGCCTTATGCATGCCTTTGCAAATGCTCTACCATGAGGTGAACCCCCAATCCATGTTTTACTTTTTATCTTGAGACAGGGTCTTGCTAAGTTACACATGCTGCACCTGGCCTCAAACTTGAGATTCTCCTGCTTCTACTTTCAGAGTCTCTGGGATTGCAAGCATGCATCATCATGTCCAGCAGAATCTCAAAAAATTTTAAAGCAAAAGGAAAGATACCAAGAGTCCACAACAAATTTATAGAATTCTCTTTGTAATTTACAGAAAGTAAGCCTTAGTAACTTGCAGTTTTTGACAATGAATTTATTTAAATGAAGCTCAATAAACCTTGGGAGGAAAGAGAATATTTGTACATGAGTGATGTTCCAAGATTAATTTAAAGGTACTTTCTAATACTGTGACTGTATTTTGGGGTATAGATACTATATTATCCTGTTTTATACTACAATATTATGTATGGAATATTTTTCTAATGACCACTGATACACCCAACTAAATGGGATACTGACTTGATGTAACAAAAATACCATGGGCTAAAGTTAATGCATTTATCTTAATTGTCAAAGTCTAATTGTACCAACATTTTTATCAATCTGTGCAATACTGCTTATGAAGTTCATAACTGTGTCAGACCATGAGCATGGATGCAATTAAGTACCTGTGACTCAGGGTAAAGATAATAACGTGCTAGCTAAATGAGGTTAAAGACAATCACAAATCACTTCCATTTGGGGATATAATGCAAAAATCATGCTATAAGCCTGGCAAAGAAAATTATTACTTATTTTCTATGTGAGTATATTTAATAACATCATCACTTCATTCTTTCAGGTTGGCAACTTCAACACTCAAAAATTGACTTCCTTTCCTCTTCAGTAATTTTCTTTCAACAAGATACATGAGAAGCCTTATTTTTCTATTATATATGATTTGCATGTGTGCTCCATGACCTCTCTTAGCAGATGGGGCTGTAGATTGTTAAAAATTACCATATGCTCAATGTGCATCGTGTTCTGCCTCTGCCTTCGATCCTCCTGGGTATTCAAGACAGGCCAGAATCCAATGATCTGGGGCCATTAGTAGGGGGCTCTGGATGGCACAGGGCACAGATAAGGGGGCTAGCCTTGGCAGTTATGCATGGCAGCTCTGCCAATTTAACAGAAGAAAAGGGGGGAAGCAAGAATATAGAAAGGGGTATCTCGTATATCTTTCCCTCCAGAATGCCATCCTTGAGCCATTTTGCAGAGTGGTGCCAGCATACCCATAGCACCTGTGGGAAGGAGCCCTTTCTCACAGCTCCCATCCAAGGAAATGAATCTTGATTTAGGCAGAAAAACATTTGTTTTCAAATTCCAGGAGAGATATCTGACCTAAGTATACAAATTGATAGTCTCCACCACACAGGGTGGTACCCGGTAGGCCCAGGAGAGAGTCTCTCTGACTTTGATCCAGAAAAGACAGAAAGAAAGGATATTGATCTTGCAAATAGAAACTGAAATGTTATCAAGAACCAGAAGAAACAACAACTGAACTGAAATGGCAAATAAGCTGAAGCTAAAGTAAAAGATTGATGATTGAAATAATTGATTTGAAGTAACATTTATAGAAGAATCACAGATGGAAAGGATTTGAGTTACCCTGACTGGGAGAATGCATGAGGCCTCATGCCACTGAACACAGTGAGATGATCCAACTCTAAAGCATCCACATCCGAATCGATGTCTGGTCTCTGGAGGCTTCCACATTAAGGCCATCCCTGACCTCTCATGAGCTCCCTAACATTGACTTCTTCAACTAAGTCTGACCTTACTCCTCTGAGCGCCTGGTTATTTCTTACAAAACTGACATACTGTAAACATTTCTGCATGTCTTACATTTCATTGAAGACATATCGAAGGCTGACCCATCCTGGCTTATAATAGGTACATGATCAATATTTATTGAAAAACATACATATTATAAATAAGTTTTTATAACCATATGAGAATTTTTTAACTTTAAAATAATAAATACATGTGGGACATATAAAATACAAATTTGAATATACTTAAGAGACAATTAATTCAATTTCTTCACTCCCATACATGATACTTAAAGATAAGTTAGCCTATTAACTTTGGAAGGATAGTCAAAGAAATTCAAAGACCATATCTTGATAAGCTCATTAATGTCACAGAGAATCAATGAGTCCATGGGTCGCTAGGGTAATTGAATATTTTTTAATGGGAGTGTCACATATACTTATGTTGACATGACATTAGTCCTTTGTTTTAGCATAAATGCCATTAAAATACCAAGGAGATTTTTAGTCTTCCTGTGCTTTTCAAGCATAAGTTTTGTTCTGTTTCATGTGACGACAATAAGGAACCCCAAAGCCTGGTTATTTCCCTCCTCCATTACAGACATCATGTTGTAGGATGCCTGCATGCTTGTATCAACAATTATGATGAGAACACATTTCTCATGGGTTACAGGGTGTAATTGATGGTTCAGCAAAACAGCTTGACAAGAAAATATTACCATTATAATATTATAGGGGAAAATAGAAATAAACTTGAAAACTTAAAAGATACCCAGATTAAAATGAGGATTTTAGTTGGATAGACAGTTTGTAAAATCTCTGAAGAGACATAAGGTGAGTAAAACATGCAAGAATTAGTTCTCCTCTATATTCTTTTAGCTTTTTTCCTTTGCTTTTTCTCATCCCAGACTGTTGATGGCATCATTATGGAACAGATTTCTGGTGATGGATGATACTAAATATGAATTTGCCAAGAAAAACGGACTAAAGTAGATTGTTGGCTAGTTTACAAACAATACACATTTTTCAATTTTCCAATGTGGAAAATGTCATTGCTTTGTAATTATTAAAGAAAATGCAAGATAAACTCAAAACATGATATAGGGCCTTTCGTTGTATCAACACGGTTTACTAAATCAATTAAATGAATTCAGGTCATTACTCAATGGGATTAATTATCTTTAGGAAATGTTCAAACTATTTAAAATTCACAAGCTATTCTATTTGGTCATGTTACTTGATATGAAAACAGGAATATCTCTATAGTTTACAATTTGGCCCTGGTTTTCTCCATTAATTCTACATTGCTGGTAGAGAGTGGCTCTCAAAAATCAGGGTTTTGTTTGTTTGCTTGTGTTTTGTGGTACGTGGGGGTTGAAATTAGGGCCTCACACACACTTCGCAAGTATTCAACCACTGAACTGCACCCTTAGCCCATTTTTTTATTTTTAATTTTGAGTCAGGTTCTTACTGAATTGGCTGTCTCTGGCCTCAAACAGGTGATCCTCCTGCTTCGGCCTCCTGAGTTGCTGGGATTACATGGGTGTGCCACTGTGCTTGGCTCTAGACTTTTTCTTATATTTCGCTTTTTTAAATAAGACTACATTAATTATTGGGAGAAGGACATGGCAATCCACTCCCAAAGCAATTCTGAAACAATAAGCCATTGAAAACCTTATGAGGGTCACTAAGGGTTGGACCCAATTCAATAGCACCTAACAACAAAACATATTAATTATATAAAACAATGGGTTTCATTATGACATTTTCATATATGTATCTTATAAACTTTGATCATATTCACCCATCCCCCTCCTGATGATCCCCTTCCTCTTCCAAAATAGGCTCCCTTCTACTTTCATGCCTTTATATTAAACTAGATTCCACATATGAGAGAAAACATGTAATATGTGTTTTTCTAGTCTGGCTCATTTCACTTAATATGATTATCTCTATTTCCATCCATTTTCCTGAAATCAACAAGATTTTGTTCTCATTATGACTGAACAATACTCCATTGTGTATATATATCATATTTTCTTTTTCCATTCATCCACTGATGCATTCCTAGGAGGCAGATTCCATAACTTGTTTATCATGAATAGCACCACAATAAAAACAGAAGCACAGGTGTTGTTACTATAAGCTAACTTTGATCATATGGTAGTTCTAGTTTTAGCTTTTTGAGAAAATTCCATACTCATTTCCATATAGTTTGTACTGATGTACATTCCCAACAACAGTATATAAGGGTTACTCCCTCACACACCACCACATCCTTAGCAGTATTTGTGGTTGTTTTATATGAACTGAAGATAAAAAAACGAGTGTAGCTTTGATTTGTATTTCTGTAATAACTAAAGATTGAGCATTTTTGTATGTATTTATTGACCATTTTCACTTCTTCTGGGAACTGTCTATTCAGGTGACTTGCCCATTGATTGGCTTGTTTATTCTTTTGCTGTTTAATTTTTTAGTTCTTTGTATATTCTGCACTTTAATCCCTGCTTGAATGAATAGCTGACAAAGATGTGCTCCTATTCTGTAGGCTGTCCCTTCACTGTAATAATTGTTTCCATGCTGTGCAAACATTTTTTTTTAAATTTGTTGCAAACTCATTTGTTTGTTCTTACTATTATTTCCTAAGTTACTCCAGTCTTATTCAAAAAGTCATTGCTGCTAGCTGGGCACAGTGGTACATGCCTGCAATCCCAGGGGCAGGGGAGGCGGAGGGAGGAGATTGCAAGTTCGAGACCAGAGGCAGTCTGCATCACTTAGCGAGACCTTGTCTCAAAAAGTAAAAAAAAAAAAAAAGGGGGGGGGCTGGGGTGGAGCTCAGTAGTCCAGTACCTGTAAAGCATGCAAGCGTGAGGCCCTGGGTTCAACCCCCAGTAGCATACACACACAAAAATAATAATAATAAAATAAAATAAAAAGTCATTGCCTATGCCTATATCTTGATGAGTTTTCCCTATGTTTTCCTCTAGTAGTTTCAAAGTTTAAGTTTTGCACTAAAGTCTCTGATCTACTTAAATTGAATTTTGTACAGGGTGAGAGATAGAGATCTAATTTTAGTCTTTTAAATGTGGCTATCCAGTTTTCCCAGCATCATTTGTTGAACACGCCATGTTTTCTCCAAGGAACGTTTTCAGCATCTTTGTCAAGAATCGAATGACTATACTTTTGTGAGTTTATTTCTGGGTCATTTATTCTATTCCATTGATCTTTTTGTCTGTTTTTGTATCACTACCAAAGTTTTTTTTTTTTTTTTTTTTTTTTTTTTTTTTTTTTTTTTTTTTTTTTTTTTTTTTTTTTTTTTTTTTTTTTTTTTTTTTTTTTTTTTTTTACTATTCGTCTGTAGTATAACTTGAAATCAGGTATTTTGACACTGCCAGCATTAATCATTTCGCTCAGGATTGTTTTGGCTATGCAGTGCCTTTTGTGCTCCCATATAAATTTCAGAATTACTTTTCTGTTTCTATGAAGAATGTCATTGGAATTTTGATAGAGATTGCATTGAACCTTTAGAGTGCATTCTGTAGTATGGCCATGTATACTATATTAATTCTGCCAATCCATGAATATGGGAGATCTTTCTATATTCTAGTGTCTTCGTTTCTTTCTTCATTGTTTTATGGTTTTCATTGTCAAGGTCTTTTGCCTCCTTGGTTTGGTTTATTTCTTTGTTGTTGTTGTTGTTAGGTGCCGTGGAGTCAGTATCCGACTCATAGCGACCCTGAGTACAACAGGCGAAACACTATTGTCAGTGCTTCTCTGCGGTTCAAAGGGTTTTCAATGGCAGATTGATTTTTGGGAGGGGGTTGCCAGGTCCTTCTCCCAAGCCTACAGCTTCTGGTGTTCCCAGGCGGTCTCCCATCCAGGTACTAACCAGGCCCAACCCTGCTTAGCTTCCGAGATCTGACGGGATCGGATGCCACAGGGCTATGGCTTGGTAATTTCTAGGTAGGTTTTATTTTTCAGATGATTGTGAATAGGATTGTTTTCCTGATTTCTTTCTCAGAATGTTTGTTTAAAACTAAAAAATCATGTAAAAATATCTAAAGAGACTATCATTCTAGCTAAAATAATTTCCTTCCTCTTGAGTGTCTTCCCTTCCATAATTGTTTTTGAATTTGAAAAAGGAGAGAACCAGATTAGTGTTTAATAGTGTGTTGTTTTTCCTTTAAGTGGTCAGCATTTCCTTTAAATGCTTCAGCGTGAAGGTAAAGAACTATTATGAATGGTATTCTACTGTAAGATTTAGGTTTGGTTACCATTCTGTCCAATGCTAATTTGAAATAAAATACATCATTATTTATCTTCCAGCCACTAATTACAAATCCAGAAGCATTCAGAACTAAAAACAAATGATGTTTTCTATATTGTACAAACACTTGTTAATAACATATATTTTCTTCAGAAAGTGAAGAGTGGTGGATAAAACATGAGGATATTCTAAAACATGGCAAAGAAAGAAAGGATTTGAATCAAATGTTCAAGGAACTGTATTAGTTCAGCATGTTCCGTACAAGCATGTTGATAGAGAAATGATCATTGTTCAGGTTATTAAAAAAAGCAATATCTTCTCCAGGATTGTTTCCCCTTTGCCAAAAACATGGAGGTTAAAGGCTTTTTATCACTTTAGGAATGATGGCTCTTACTTCTACATTAGCTACAAGTCCTTTTGGTCCATAACCAAGTATGTAACCTTTTTTTCAGAATCCACCTACTGAACTTCCAATAAAAATCTTAAAACTCATTTTTATGGTTTTATGCCTATTGAAAACATTACTCCTCCACCATATACCAAGGAAAAGAACAGAGCAGAATCTCACTGCATTTTATTTGCAAAGGATCATGAAAAATTAAAGTCAGAATATTTTCCAAAAAGAATCTGAGCAGTGTTCTGACATGAGATTCTTTCCCTCCAAGCTTACGCATAAGCAGTGCTCTGGGGCTACATACTTCTCCACTCTCCTCCCCACTCCTCATTCTTACCCTTTTCTCCAACCTTCCCTCCGACCTTCATAGTACCAGTTCTTCCTTTCAATCCCAGGGTGACCCTAACTTGCACCCCCTGCTTTTGCTGTATTGCTTTGAAATGTTCTCAAGTGAAATGTTGTGGTATTCCAAAAGAATTTTGGCCTGTCTATTTAACTAGAAGGTTCACTGAATACGGCGGCATTGGCTAAGTTCCACCAAACCTTAACCTGGGGAAAGAATGCAGGAATGAAATGTCAGTTTCTGGGCCACCACTTAGTAATTTATTTCTCCTGATTACAACAGTAAAATATGTTGACAATGGGAGGGAGATCAAAATCAATACTGGTAACCTCACAATACCAACTGTTAATCAGTGTTATTCTCTCAATATAATTCTTTCCCTTTAATACCTCTGCACCCACAAAGTCTTTAAAAATACCCTGTAATCTCACTGCTTACATAAATTATAATCTGTTTATTTTAATAAAGTACAGGGAATATTTTTCTATTCTATTAATTTAAAACATAAACTTTACTCTTTTAGCTTAATGACCACTACAAAGTACAGAGATATAATTTATTTAAGTAGTACCCTTCATGTTGGATATGTGGGCTACTTTTAAGTGATGACTATTATAAATAATGCTGTAACACAGATGCACATATATGCTTATTTTTTTAGATGGCTAAGAAGAAGCTTTCAGTGGAAATATCATATTAAAATAATAAGAACATGAAGATTGTGGTAAGTCTTGAGAATGACCTTACCTAGAAATTTTAGAAAATGATCTAGTTGTTGTTGTTGTTAGGTGCCGTCGAGTCGGTATCCGACTCATAGAGACCCTCATAGGGTTTTCAATGGCTGACTGTTTCGGGATTGCATTGGGAGTGGATTGCCAGGCCCTTCTCCCATTTTTGCGGTGCTGGGAATTGAACTCGGGACCTCAGAGACTGCAGCGCAGCGCTCTACCCACTGAGCCAAATCCCAGCCCCAAATGATCTAGAAGAAGTATAATTTTCAATCTTATAGATATTATAATTTTTTCTTGAAGATAAAGTAAGTAAGCCTAAAGGAAATAAAGTACAGACTAATTTCATAAGTCTGACAGGTTAAGAAGTAGGAAGGAGGCTTCAAGAGGATAACATAGAAGATAAAGTACTTAGAAAAAAATAACACATTTCCATAGTTACAAGCTGATCGGATTATAAAGCTTAAAGTGATCAATTACCACTCTGGACAAGGACACGCAAATCAAAATGTTTGTTTTCTAAAGACAGAAGTTCAATGTGTCACTGTGAGCAGGAAAGAAACTGATGTACTAGTAGTTAATGCAAGGATAGTAAACATTGAAAGTGTCAAGACTTTGGAGTGGCTCTTGGGCATGGAAGACTTGGGGCTGAAGGTAGCAGAATATGCCACCCCCAAATATGCCATTTTGGCAGAAGGATTATTTTGAGCTAAAAATACTTAGAAAACAGCAGAAAGAAGAGACACACACTGCACCAGAAAAGAGATTTTCTTACCACCAGAAATGGAATCAAAGTCCTGTCTGAAAAATGCCTTCCCTGAACCAGGAGAGAAAAAATGTTCTCATCATCAAAGATGAGGACTTGAAATCTAGAAAAATCTGTGCCAACTGACCTTGTTAAAGTCACTCTTCCTTCAGCCTCCCCGTACATTTCAGCTACTATGCACCATTGCCACACTTTGTTCCGCGTCTTATATAAGCATTTTGTTTTTCCCAGTTCTGAGTCTTCATTTTCCTTTAAGAACTGTTGTGAATATGTAAAAATATATATGCTTTTCTCTTGTTAATCTATCAAATATCAACTGATTTCTTGCTCAGGTAGAGACCCTTAGAGAATCAGAGGTAAAACTCTGTCACCCCAGTGTTGAATAAGATCATATGTAAAATTTAGAGGTTGAGAAGAAATTTGATTGAAGCCTAATAAGTCATGAATATACCTTCACACTATATGCACAGTTAAGGTGATTTTTAAATTTGTGAATAATAATAAACATATTAAATAGAGAATACTAAATTCAAGGTCTACAGGCATACCTTCCTGGCACCCAATCCTCTGATCTCAAAAGCTAAGCACTGTTGAGCCTGGTTAATCTGGAATGGGAGACTGCCTGGGAATACCAGGTGCTACAGAGTTGAGAGAAGGACCTGGCAGCCTATAACTGAAAAAATCAGCCACTGAAAATCCCATGAATAGGAAAGAAGCACTGACAATAGTATCAAGCATGGCAGAGTCCAGTAGTGTTTTCTTCTTTTGTACATAGGGTCGCTATGAACTGGACTTGACTCGATGGCACCTAACAACAAGGAAAATCAAGGAAGTCATTGCACAAGACATTATACAGATAAAACACAAGATAATTGCTAAAAAGCATGATACAATCTTCATTCATATTTCCATAGCTGAAGTAGTTCCAACCTCCTTACTTTTTAGGTTCATTCTCTGACATTTTCCAGAGCTGCAATGAAAACACATTTTATCTTGAAGTGAGGCTTGAAGATCAAGCGAATACAGGTGTGAACTTCTTCTAGTTGGCAAGTAAACATTTTCCTTAGAACTCTCTCACATAACACCTTTCATGATTTTCTTATACTAAAGCTGATGAATGAAGCCAGTGCATATGCTGAAACCCTTACCAAAATGGTAGAACGCTGTTAGATAATCTCCACTGACAAAAGCTGTCTTACTTGGGATTTTTGTCCCTTTTTGGTACTTTTATGCGTCAACTATCCCCAGCATCACATAACTTGGAGAAGGATGTGACAATCCACTCCTGAAGCCATCCTGAAACAATCAACCAATGAAAACTCTATGTAGGTCGCTATGAGTTAGACCCGACTGGAAAGCAACTAACAACAACAACAACAACAACAACAACAAATGAACAGCAATTAGCAAAAAGCATTGTCCCCTGAAGCACCTGTCTGGCCTTGGAGGATATAAAAATATAAAGGCAAGAGGTAGAAATCGCTTAAAATCCTGGTTTTCTTAACAAGTTCTAGTCATAGATATAGAAATGAAATATTTGAGAGCTTTTCAAAACATCCAGTTGGATGTCTTTTCTGTCATCACTATATAATCAATTTTTCATATGGATATGTATTATTTTATTCCTGAAAATGAATCTGTGTGTCATATGATTTATGTCACTTGTGTACTAAAAATATTTAAAATAATTTTAAATAAAATATGTTGTTGTGAGGTGCTGTTAAGGCTGTGTCCAACTCATAGTGACCCTATGTACAACAGGCGAAACACTATTGTCAGTGCTTCTCTGCTATTTGTAGGGTTGTCAATGGCGGATTGATTTTTGGGAGTAGGTTGCCAGGTCCTTCTCCCAATAATATAATACGGAATATTTAAATATCAAGTTCTTTAAAAATCTCAATAATGATGTCTTTTATAATACACAGAGAATGTTACTAACAGGCTGCGGTTTAGGGGATGCACTTTGGCTTTTCCTCCTGGCTGTCACCACTCAGCCAAGAACCATTTACACTTGGCTTGGTTTAATCTGAGACCAAGGACCTGCTTGGGTGCAATGAAGGGTTTGACTCAGGACAGAGAGAAGACAGTGACAATAATTGCAGCTTTCCATCTGAGCTTCTGGTCTTGTATATGGTTTTCAGGCAATTTTTCATTTAAATCTCACCATCACGAGGTCATATTACTACTTGTCCCATTTTACAGAAGAGAAAAGAAAGACCTCAGTGCATTGAGGATGCTGCTCAAAGTTGCACAACAAGTACCAGTAAGTGGAGGGGCTTTAAATAACCCAGGCCACCTGAATGCATTACCCAGAGCATGCACCATGGTAACCTGATCCAGGGACCATCAAGCAGTACATAAAAGAATCCCTCTCTTGCCCTTGCCACAATTTCCAGAGAGGAGAATGTTTATTTGGAAGTAACTTGGTTTCCACTAATGGCAAGGGGGGTGGGGAGTAAGATACAAATGTGAAGGCACACAGGAGGAAAGAGATAATATTCACTTGGCAAAAGTGATGGGGGCTGAGGGTGTAACACAGCAGTAGGAACATCATCTCAGGATAATGTCTGAAAATGCCTAAAATAAAATACATGTATTCCAAAGGAAATAATTACATTAAATTGAAGTTATGAAGATGTTTTTCATTGTGATTGTTGTTGTTAGGTGCTGTCGAGTCATGTCCTACTCATAGTGACCCTCATAGGATTTTCAATAGCTGATTGTTTTGAGATTGCCTCAGGAGTGCATTGCCACATCCTTCTCCCAATTTTTCAGTGCTGGGAATCAAACATGGGATCTCAGAGACTGCAAAGTGGCACTCTACCAACTGAGCTAAATCCCAGCCCTTTCATTGTGAAACATGAGCTTTTTAACACATTAAATAAGGTCTGGCAGCAGATCTGATGGCCAATAATTATTAGCAAGTAGTAATGAGTGTAAATAACATTTCCAGATATTGGCACCAAACGTAATGTGATGCAAACATGTATGAGAATACAATCGGTAATAAAGCATAGACATAATTACAGGTAATGAAAACTACCCATCCCAGATTGCAGAATCTGTGAGTTCTAGTTATAAACTCTGTTGCCTTAAGAGTCCCTGGGATATAAGCTACCTTTTAAGAGAGACCAACCATTTTGCCTTTGCCATCCACAAAATCTTGGCATCATCCTTGACTCCTGGTTCTCTCACACTTGAAAATTACACAGTCAGCAAACCTCCACCCTTCATTTCCAGCACACACAGATGCCGACCTGCATGACCCCATCCTGATCCACGCTGCCATCTTCCCTTATCTAGATACTTCAGCAGTGTCCAGACTGGGCTTCCTGATTTATGCTTGATCCAGGTCCCACATGCTATTCTCAAAACAAATCAGATAACATTATAGAGTCCTCAAAACTCTTCTATTAACTTCCAACCTTGCTTTAAGAAGATTCAAGAACTACTTTAAGAAGAATTCAAGAACTGCATCCACAAGGTCTCACATGATCTTCCTCAGAGGTTTCATGTCATACTTCTCTTCCCCCCTTCACCCTAGATAACTTTGCCATTCTTAAAGGTCTAGGAATACTCAAGGCATGGTCTTGCCTCAGGATCTTTGTACTTGCCCTCCCTTCAGTCTGGTGTACTGCATTCAATGTCACCTCCATTGAGGCCTTCTCTGTAAACCCAATTCAAAATACCACCCTCATCTCATTTCACACTCTACCCCATCCTTGCATTACTTTTCGCCATATACCTAGGTTTATTTAACAAACTATAATTTTTTTATTTCTTTTATTTTCTGCCCATCAGAATATAGCACCATGTTAACAGATTGGTTTTTGGGTCTTTTAGCATTTTTTCTATTATAATCCTTAGCTACATAAAAAGATCTAAATATATGTTGGTTGACTGAATGAATATTTTAATGCAAGCCCATATTATTTTGCTATTATGTAAATATTTTTGGAACAATTAATGATTGATTTCTTGTTGTTGTTGTTGTTGTTAGGTGCCACTGAGTCCGACTCATAGAATCCCACATAGGATCTTCGATAGCTGATTGTTAAGGGGAGAGAAATGAAATTTACATCATTACTAACCCACTACATTGACACATTATAATATATATAAATGAATTTTAAACCTTCTTCCATGATTTCATGTTAAAAAACACTTTCTCAAAGTACACCTTATCATTGTTGGCTTTTGTATGTATATGGTTGTAATGCTGTTGTTACCTTTATTCAAATGTAACTTTGATTCGGTTTGATCTAGAAAGTCTGAAATGTCTGCTAGTCTGAGATACTAATGGCAATGAGAGGACCTGTTAGTTGTTAAACTAAAATGGTAAGTCTGCTTTGGAATCAAGGTGCAGGTGCTACTCCGAGTTATTTATGTCCAGAGAAAGCTGATGCTATTTGTTTTATAAAAAATGAAATTCAAACATTTTAATAGTCTTTCCATTTGAAACGCATTTTCAGCAGAAGGTCCAAATTAAGTGAAAACATATATTTAGCTTAAAAATGTCACATTGAAACATTTTTGCTTTTGTTAAAATGTTGTTGTTGTTAGGTGCCGTAGAGTCATATCTGACGCATAGCGACCCTCATAGGGTTTTCAATGGCTATTTCGGGATTGCCTTGGGAGTGGATTGCCAGGTCCTTCTCCCATTTTTGCAGTGCTGGGAATTGAACTCGGGACCTCAAAGACTGCAGCGCAGCACTCTACCCACTGAGCCAAATCCCAGCCCTTGCTAAAATGTAGAGTTCTTAATATGTACATGTAAATCTGACGATCTGCCTATTCTCTTTGTCTTTTGAACATTGTTGATCAGTTAACCTACTCTAAACTATGTCACACATTGGAAAGCTTATAAAAGGGCTATATCTCAAGAGCATATGTTGGCCCCAAGTGAGTGACATATCTCCAAATGTTATGTTGCTAAATGTTATGCACACTTTGCTCTTCTACTTGACAACTTCAGTGCAATTTTACAGCAATGTGGTAAGAACATTCTCATAAAAATCAAACTCAGATGCATCATAACTATATACTGAAATATGGCATTGTGTTTCCACAGAGTACATGAAGGTTACCTGTTGACTTTATTATTGGGTTTTTTGGGGGTAAGCTCAGCAATTTGTGAACTTTGAACATTCTGGTTTTTTTTTGTTTTTTTTGTGTTGTTTTGTTTTTAAGGTGAGTATCCTGTCTTGCACAACACAAAATGACTTGAGCAATCTGGATACCTTTGAATGTCCCCATTTGTCATTTCTAATATGACAGGCACATGTGGAGGTCATGTTGCCTGAATATTATTCTTACTTCAAGAGAATGTTCTTCCATCATGATCAACTCATTCTAGCCATGCCTTTCCTGTCAGGTGAAGCACTGCACTTTTAGATGGCAAAATGTGTTGAGTTTTAGTAGTCTGCAGTGCAAAGTACTAGACAAAGATTCATTATAAATACACTGCCCGCAAGGACATTATATGCTTAATCTCAGCATTTCTCCAGGAAAAGAGAAATCCTATTTTACTTTACCTGGGGCTTCTGCATTTGGAACACTATCAGAGATAATATGTGCTATCTTTCACATGTGTAACCTGACATGATAAATCTTATTTTGAAGAAGCACGAAGTAAAAGAAAGTAAGGAAAATTTGCTGTAATTCCAGCAACTAGGGAGTCAGAGGCAGAAGGATCACAAGTTCAAGGCCAGAGGCAGACTGTGTAACTTACAGATACCCTGTCTCAAGATAAAAAATTAAAAAGGGGACTCAGAGTGCAGGTCAGTGGTAGAGCACTTGCAAAATAGATGGGAGACACTGGGTTCAGTCCTCTAGTACCACAAAAAAGAAGAAGAAAAAGGAGGAGGAGGAGAGGAAAATTTCAAACGATCTACATCACGGAGTTTATATAACTTAGTCTTGCAAAACATGTGGCAAGAGACCTCTAGTTATTCAACTCCACTTCACTAATCAGTTTCCCTGCAGTCAGCAATTATTTTAAAGGATTTCAGGGAATGAGGGAAATTCAAATAGTGTGTCAAGGTGCACAAGCAAGTAGAAGATATACCATACATAATAACATTCAAATCTAAAAGTCCATAATGGATTACTGCACACCAAAAGTGAATCAACCACAGATGTGATCTATTCTGTAGATGCTCTCCCTTCTCCTATTGCAAAAAGTAATTGTTAGGCATGTAGTGTTTGTTTTAGAGATGTTTTAGAGAATTCTTGATCCATGGTATTTACTCCATTTCTACTCCCTTCCTTTCCAAAGAAACAAGGCAATTTCAACTTCAAGAATGAAATGGTTCAGCATTTTGTGTTCCTTTACTCCCCTCTAAGCTGTAATCCAAATTTTTCTCTTCAGAAGGGTGAGGAAGTGCTCCTCTAAGAAGAGAAAGAAAAAAGATTAACCCATTATTCTGGGCTTTTTAAGCAGCATAGTAGAGGGTGGTGCCCTGTTTTAAAATAACATATTCAAAATATATGAACTTCCAAATTAGTCAGGTTTGCTGCTATAACAAAGAACCCGAGGGAGCTAACACAGTAATAACGTACTCTCAGTAATAAATTGCTTCATTGATGTATCAGATGGGCTGCTGTGAGTTAATGGTTTCAAGTCTGCTCTGCTCTCTTCTTGTTTGTGAACAGGGGCACCAAGCTGATCTTAAGGATGACACATTCTGGTGGCAAAGAGAAAGACCAAGAGAGCTGGGGAAACATGGAATGGCTCTTAAAAATGCTGCTGTGATGTGACATAGTTTTAGTCACTGCACTTTCCTCTGGCCAAAGCAAGTCCAAGGTCAACAATGGTGGAGATGTAAACCTTTCTCAGAGATACATTGCCTTCCACATAGTTAGGGATATTTGGTAATATATTTTACAGTACTCCCTTGTAATAAATAGTCACCATAAATGCTGGTATTTTTGTTAGTTTTATAATTACCTTAAAAGAATCTGCAGAAATAAAATTTCTATAAGAGGTTTCAATTGTTTCATCTTCCATTATTGTTCATTTCAACCCAAGACTGTTTTGAACACTGGTATAATAAATGCCCCAACCGACTTCAAAGACCAACACTATTCGATATATAACTTAGATCATTTTAATAAAAAAACTAGTTTGTTGTTATAACTTATAAACAATATCATTTTAAAAAGTGAAACCACCTTCATATTCTAGCTTTCTCCACTGACCCTCATTATTAAACAACTTCCCCAAACCATTATTCATTTTCCCCATCCTGAGAATGTGTCAGCATGTCTGCTCAGGTGTTAGAATTATGGAGTTCAAGCCAAAGCTTTTGTCTACCTGCTGAAGGAAATCCTTGAAGTACTGATGTGTGACTTAATCAGTGTGGAAGAATAGGGGGCACTGAGCCCTCAAGAAAGGGCAAGTGGCTCTTTCCTGAGCCATCAACACTACAAAACCCAGGCTCTATCTTGGAGCTCGTCCACAGAAAAGTGGTAACATGTGTCATCTGCAGGATGCAGGAATAAGTGGAAAAACAATGAAGAGCTGTGGTTTGCTCTTTGCCTATGACATCATAACTGAAACAATGTGCTTCAAGGGGATCTCACCGTGCCATGACTGGAAGGAATACACTGGGCAGATCCCACTGTGGATTTCTTTGATACAAGACAGATAGCCACAGTTCCCAATGTTGGTGTGAAACTGCCTTTGATGAGTAAAAGTGCACATTTGAACAACGCCTCACCACAGAACCCAAACCACTGAAGACTATTCTGGAGAAGGTCCTGAATCCACTCTTGAAATTATTATAAGTTTCTCTAAGTTCTAATTATTTGAAATTATTGCTTTAAATTATCTAAATTATTTTAAATTATATAACTTAATTGCCTTAATTACTAATCATTATGGGAGTATACTTACTGAGCTAGCTGTTGTGTTGGGCAGCTTATCTTAAGAGCTACACTTCGTTTATGTATCTCAAACTCCTGGTAGGTCTGTGGCAGATTTTGTAGTTTTGCTTACTCAAGATTTCCTAATTCTTCTTCTTTTGCCTTCCTTTTACCACAAAAAAAGCTAAAATGTCACCTTTCCATATTCACTTCCCTGAAAGGGACCATGGTAAACTGTTCTAGCCAATGAAATATGAGTAAACTATGCTAAGAAACTGCCTGCAGCCATAGCCCTGTGGCATCTGATCCCATCAGATCTCGGAAGCTAAGCAGGGTCGGGCCTGGTTAGTACCTGGATGGGAGACCGCCTGGGAACGCCAGAAGCTGTAGGCTTGGGAGAAGGACCTGGCAACCCCCTCCCAAAAATCAATCTGCCATTGAAAACCCCATGAACAGCAGAGAAGTACTGACAATAGTGTTTCCCCTGTTGTACAGAGGGTCGCTATGAGTCGGATACTGACTCGACGGCACCTAACAACAACAACAACATGCTAAGAAAATTAGGCAGGGCATGGTGGCTCATACTATAATCCCAGGGATTTGAGAAAGGGAGGCAGGAGGATCATAGGTTTGAGGTCAGAGGCAGCCTGTGTAATTTAGCAAGATCCTGTGTCAAGACAAAAAAATAAAATAAAATAAAACATGGGCTAGGGTTTCAGCCCAGTGGTAGAGCACTTGCAAAGTATGCTTGAGGCCATTGTCAACCTCCAAGTAACACCAAAACCAAAACAAAAATAACAACAGTAAACCAGTTGGGAAAGCTTTGGAGTTCCTTACGCAGTTGCTGTTTTTCCCTTCTTCATTTTGTTGTTGTTGTTGTTAGGTGCTGTTGGGTGGGTATCCTACACATAGCGACCCTCATAGGGTTTTCAATGGCTGTTTTGGGATTGCCTTTGGGAGTGGATTGCCCGGTCCTTCTCCCTTCTTCATTTACTCCTATTTTTTCCACTTCTGCATGCTTTTAAGAGATTGCACATAATGGTAGATAATTTAGCAGGCATATTGTATCCATTAATTAAAAATCAAGACAATTACAGACATATCGGGCCAGATACCCTTGAGCCACAAAATTCATATCTGAAACTCTTGATATATGGTAACTTCTTGTTAAGGAAGAAAAAGAAAATGTGAATTTGTTTATACTACCATATAGTAGGTTTACTGTAATTTGCATATGAACACAATCTTAAGTATTTAAAGATCTATGGTTTTTATGATTAAAAAAACCTAGCCTGACACCCTTTACTGGGACCTTTGGTAACTTTCAACTTTTAGATGGTTAGTGTTTCCCACTGGATTAGACTGGATCTTCAGTTCAAGATAGGAGATGTTCAAACTGATAAAGGGACACGTAATCTCTGTTCTGGAAAAAGATAATTAAGCAACCCAAGGCTTTGGGAAACCTCAATTTAGTTACAAATACTATCTATTCCATGCTCTAAAATCTCTCAGATCTTAAAATAGAAAGTATACACAGAAAGACACACTTATTAATTTGAAAATTAAAACAAAAGTAATCTTGAGGAAAAGTGTGGTAAAGTATGGGTTTACTGGATCATTATTTTAAAAGGAGGCCAAGTGGTATGTTAAAGTTATCAAGAGCAAACAGTAATTTTCATCATCGTTTAAAAACTACTCTTTTATATCTAGAGGAAGCCGGGAAAACATATGCCTAGCAATTTGAAATTATGGCTTCTTTCAACTGTTCAGTCCCAACTCCTGATTAAAGACTTCCTGAGATGCAATTCCTCTCTAATACTATAGAAATTAGCAACAGCATCAGCTAAAAAATTTCAAAACATGAATTTAAAATCCTCAAAGGAATGGAAATTTTAACCTGATTTTCTATTCTTTCATTTCCTACTCTCTGCCCTTTCCATTTCTGTTTTGTTTTGTTTTCATGTTATTTAGTTTTGCTGCAAAAACTTTGGTTATTGGTTAAAGCTGTGAACTATCTTGCCTCTTCAATGGCAAAAGAGCCTTCTGGGAAAGTCATAAAACTCAAGTCAGGAAAAAACGTGAAGTTTACAACAGTTCCAAGGTCCCATGATCCTGAACCCAGAAAATCTGTCTTTCATCTATAAAACTCAATTACCTTGAAATAACATTCTTATTTATTTCCCCATGTAAATTTACTGCATAATCAGTTCTCACAAGTATGACCCAAGAGAATATATTAAATGCAGAGTTCAATAAATGAATAGGAAAAGCTACTTGCCAAATAATAAATTTGCAAGAGAAAATAATTTGGCAGGCATCAGTTTTGGAAAACCAAATTCTTATTGAAACCTGTCCACCAAAATTTTATTCAAACCAGCAATGGTGTGCCTACCAGATAGGACTGGAAGGGCTTACTATATTTTTGTTTTCTGACTTATTTAAACTCAGAACTAAATATTTCTACGTTATGTTTATTTTTATAAATGATCCTTTGATGTTTGGTGGCTATGCAAATGATTTTACATTTAGCCAAAACTAACTGACCTGTGTTTAGGAACAGGATGCTTACCTTGGAGGTAGGTCAGTTGCTATGGTGTGGTGGAAGGGTGTGGATTGGTTGTATGTACACCATTGTAAATAATGTGCCTATGTGAACACGTATGCGAACACACACACACACACACACACACACACACACACACACACACACACACTCAGTTTCAGCCTTTGGAAAACCTTTTGTTCCTCTTATTTTGTAATCATAACAAAACAAAATGTACCTGATTTCAAAACCAAAGATGTCCAATAGCCTCCACATAAACCTTGTTATTGTTAGGGGCTGTGGAGTCGGTATCCAACTCATAGCCACCCTGCGTACAACACACAAAATACTATTGTCAGTGCCTATCTGCTGTTAATAGCGTTTTCAATGGCAGATTGATTTTTGGGAGTGGATTGCCCAATGAGTCTCCCAAGTCTACAGCACCTGGTGTTCCCAGGCGGTCTCCCATCCAAGTACTAACCATGCCCGACCCTGCTTAGCTTCCAAGATCTGAAGGGATCAGATGCCACAGGGCTATGGCTCCAGGCATATAAACCTTAGGCATTGATAAAGGATTCTAAAAGGTAGGATAAGTTCGTAAACTGGTACTTTCAGAGAAAATGTTAGTCAATCGGATGTTTTAAACCTTATAAAACTCTCTTTTAGTCTCAATTTTTTTTGTGAATGTCAACAAGACAAACATTTTGGAATTGAGCTACTGTATCAATTTTCAATAGGTTTTCCAAATCACTTTTCAGAATCTCATCCTATCCTCTACTGTCTTGTCACACAATAGTCAACCACAGCAGAGCTCTGCCAATGAGGCGTAATGTGATAGAAAAAATTGTTGATACTATTTACTCAGTGAAATCCCAAAGGACACACACTAAATTGAATCATTTCTTTTCTTTTTTTTTTTTTTTTTTTTTTTTTTTTTTTTTTTTTTTTTTTTTTGCGGCACTGGAGGTTAACCCAGGGCCTCGAGCTTGAATGCTCTGCAAGTGCTGGGCCACTGAGCTGCACCCTCAGCCCATATTTTACTTTTTGAGACAGGGTCTCCCTAAATTACACAGACTGTCTCTGGTCTCGAACTTGCAATCCTCCTGCCTCTGCCTCCTAAGCTGCTGGGATTACAGGTGTGCGCCACCACACCTGGCCTAAATTGAATCATTTCTGAAAGTTCAACTCCCCTTATATCCTAAATAGACCTCCACCTGTAGTCTTTAAAATCAATTAGAATATTTTTCAAGCATCTTCTATCTTCTATGTTGGAAACAGTGCTATAGATACTGTGGGGAACAGAAGCATCTTGGTATATACTCCAACAGGCATGGTGTGACATGTCCCCTAGGGACTGGTGATTGGCTTCAAGAGAGAACAATTGAAAAATAACTTAAAGCAAAATAAAAACACAAGATAACTGTAGTGACCCTAAAGACAAGAGTTATCAGGAAAAGCTTTGTAGAAAATACTGGGGTTTGAATTAAGGTTTGCATGGGAAGTATATTAATTTG
The DNA here is from genome assembly GCA_007922755.1 of Pedetes capensis. Taxonomy (NCBI): domain Eukaryota; kingdom Metazoa; phylum Chordata; class Mammalia; order Rodentia; family Pedetidae; genus Pedetes; species Pedetes capensis. Next base: position 55,900 of record VMDO01010746.1, read on the forward strand.
CTGGGGTACTACAAAAATTATCACAGAGTGGATTCCTTAAGCAACAGAAACTTACGTTCTCATAGTTCTGGAAGCTGGACATCAGAAGTCAATGTGAAAACGAGATTCTTCTGAGGCCTCTCATTTAGGCATATACATGTCCATCTTCTCCCTGTATCTTCAAATGGTCTTGGTGTGTGTGTGTGCATCCTAATCTCTTCTCATAGGGACACTACTCATAGGGGATCAGAAACTACCATAATAACCTAATTTCAACTTAATTGTCCCTTTAAAGACCCTATCTCTAAATATAGTCATATTAGGAGGTACTGAGTACATCAACATATGGATTATTATGGAATGCAACTTAGCCTATAACTAGAAGAAAACTCAGGAAGTCACAAGGAATTTGTGCTAAAAGCAAGTATATGATTATATAAAATTTTAGCAAAATAAAGATATTTTGACTTTTACTTACTCTTGTTGTTGTTGTTGTTGTTGTTGTTGTTGTTGTTGTTGTTGTTAGGTGCTGTTGAGTCGGTATCCGACTCATAGCGACCCTCTGTACAACAGGGGAAACACTATTGTCAGTGCTTCTCTGCTGTTCATAGGGTTTTCAATGGCAGACTGATTTTTGGGAGGGGGTTGCCAGGTCCTTCTCCCAATTACTTACTCTAAGGATTTATTTTCAATGCTGAAATAAATGATCCATTACCAGGTACCAAAAATACTTTTCATAATTGTAGGCAACAAACCAAAAAGCACCATTTATTTGTTAGTATCAAATAAATGAGTGTTTCATAGGTGTACAAGTAAATATTGTCTCATGAAGAATACTCACATTTCTTGCAGGAAAGAAAATTCGTTTTCACAGGAGCAAGTGACATCAGGGCTTACAGGGTCCAACTAGTGATGTATTGGGCAAATATGCATTATGCACCTACTATATGCTTAGCAATCTCCTCTATTAAAAGAATTAAAATGTGACTAAACTGTGGTCTTTGGCTCATCAGGCAGATGAGGGAGCTAGTCTAGAACCTGCGGGCAAGGTTAGAAAGGGCAAGCAGATCTTTGGTCAGCCCACAGCTTGCCTTACCCGCTGACTCCATGACTTTGGTTTGCATGTGAGCATTACTGAACTGAGAAGGCAACCTTCATATCTTGTCCTTTGAATAACCAACATTGTGCCAGATACAAAAACCGATCAGGCTAATAGCCAATAGGACCACACAAAACAAACCTGTAAATTGAGGATGTATAATAATGATAACACCTTGCTTTTATTCTGTGCTGCCTGTGGCCAAACATAATATCTGTTTTATATTCATGCCTTATTTCTCCAATTACCATGCAGGTTAAATATAATTATCATTGACATTTTTTATGGAAAAGAAAGCTGAGGCTTATAGAATTTAGGAAAAATTCCTCAGGTCACAGTAGCAGATATTTATGCTTCAGATTTCATATTGCCAAATGTAATAGAAGGAAGATATTACCAAGATAAAGTTGTAATCTCTCTTCTTTTCAATCAAGAGACAAGAAAAAAGTCAAGGTAAACAGCGCTATGAATCTACGGTTGATTGTTCTATTTCCATGGATATATTAAGGTCACAGCCAATCCACAGGACATTATTCAGGATAGCAGTGCCATTTATTGTTTTATTTAAACAGTGGGACTTTAGGATTTTTACCAATTGGGGTCCTTAGCTACAGATATAAAATGTTTTGTTATATCTTAGTCTATTGTCAGGATAATCTGCTGCATGTCTTAGACAAGATGTGTTGTTTCAGGTTAATTCAATCTTTTCTAACTTTCTATTAACTGAATTGGATTGACTATATGACCTATTTGTGAGTCATCAAAATCTAAAAACCAGAATGCATCTCACTGAAAATTAGACTACTTCAGTGGCTTACTTAGGCCTAGTCTCTGTATCCTTTGAGTAAAAAGATGTACTATTTTATTGTCATATTCCATTATTGGTATTATTTACAAATACTATGATTATTCAAAAAAGTATGCACATCTATTTTCCTAATAGACATATCAAGCTACAAAATAACAAAATAAGAATTTCCAGATGGTTTAAAAGATCTCAAAATGTCTGAGTATAGTAACTAACGCTGTTCCAATTTTCAGTATATTTACTAGACTCTCTATCTACATAAACAGACTGTGTGTTTAACCTTTTCTTAGAGGCTTTAAACTCTGCTAAGAACTCAAAGACTGCTAGCCAAACTTAAAAAGTCATTTGAAGTAAATGGATTCTTTGTGATAAATAATGACTTTTAAAAGTCAATTTCTTTTTTTCTGGCTAGAAGTACAATTTAATATTTCATTTTAAGTCTAGTGAATTTTTCTCACTTAACAAGGAAAAACTTTTACAAAACTTACTTGGTCCATCCTCCTCTGTTTCTTTCCTGTAATGGTACCAATAGTCACTACTGACGTCCTATTTTTATTTTTACTTTGTTTTGTTTTTAGTATGATCTTCATTTCTATGCTATTTAGTAAAAATTGCTTTGAGTACTTTTGAATACTTTAACTTTGTAAATTATATCTCAAAATTGACTCAATAAAGGACAGAAAAATATTTTTTTAAATATGGGCTCCAACTAAATGATAGCTTTCAAATATACATTTTTAAGTATATGGATGTCTTTATTCAAACATCTTAATCCAAATATCTGACTTTCCTTTCTTTGGTCATGGAAAAGGCATGAAGACAAAATTTAACCCTGCTTAGAATCCAAGTGGAGTCAATGCCCATGACATGCTCATTCAGCTGTTTACATAAACCCAAAGTAAGGCAGAGATAATTAATGGGCCACATACTGCCAGATCTTGATGGCACAACTCAAGATCAGTGAACCAAGATGATGTGGCACCAACTCCAGACCTCCACCACTGCAGAAATAGCTGAGATATATTTACATAGTTGCTAAAGGAAACTTCACCGCCTACAGCCCCAAGAAACAGTGTGCATTGGTGGACCACAACCCTGCCCACTTTATTATGGGAAAAGGTAGACACATGTGGCAGAGAGCAAAGTGGAGAATAAGGCATTCAGTTTCTCATCTCTGAATTTGAACTGGAAGTGCCAACACCTTCTGGGGTGGGGCTGAAGATAGACTAAAACCACAACACAGACTCCAGCTCAGAAGACATAATGAACAGACAGTGCAAAGGGCAGGAACAGAGTGAAGGTGTATCCATGTCTATGGCTGGGATACTAGGGCCATGCTCGAGTTCCTCAAAGGCCTGGTTCTATGACTTTCTCATCTCTTCACTCATCAAATACCAGCTCCCTTCCGGGCTCATTCCTTTGCACCTTCTGCTCTATCTGAAATGTTCTCCCAAATCTCCACTGACTTCCTTCCCTCAGGTAATGACTCACATATTAGTCTAGTCAGTCCTTTCCTAAATATCCTGTGGAGATCTTAGTTCCTACTTTGTGCTTTTATCCTCTTCTCTACATTTTTCTTCTCTCAGCCAGTATCACTATCAAATATTTTATATCATTTACTCATTTTCTTCTTATTATTTTTTTGTATAATTCCTAAACCATGTTGAGAGTTCTCTGGAGTCAAAGACTTTTTTCTTTTCATTCTCTGCCATATTTCCACCTTCTAGTAAGTCCTGTTGCTTTCAGCCATAGCCCTATGGCATTCGATCCCATCAGATCTTGGAAGCTAAGCAGGGTCTGGCCTGGTTAGTACTTGAATAGGAGACCACCTGGGAACATCAGGTGCTGTAGGCTTGGGGGAAGGACCCAGCAACCCACTCCCAGAAATCAATCCTCCATTGAAAACCCTATGAACAGCAGAGAAGCACTGACAATAGTGTTTCGCCTGTTGTACTTAGGGTAGCCATGAGTTGGATACCGACTCAATGGCACCTAACAACAACAGTACATGGTAGGTACTTTGTTTTTTTGTTTGTTTGTTTTGTTTTTTGTTTTTGTTTTTGAGGTGATGAATAAGTAAAAAGTGAAAATACCAAGGACTATTTACAATTAATCATTTATCATTAAGGGCCTGAGAGAATAAGACTGGATTCCACAACAAAACTTGTGTGCATGTGTGCACATGTTTATAGGGCCAGCTTCATGGGTACTATGCAGAACAGGGTCCCACACTTACACAGTTGCTGGTCATTACTCAGTGCTCATTGGTTACTGCTTTGAAATTCATTCTCTCTCTCTGTCTCTCTCTCTGTCTCTCTCTCTCTCTCTCTCTCTCTCTTCCTCCCTCCCTCCCTCTCCCTCTCCCTTTCTGCTGGGGATCAAACCAGGGCTTTTTGCATGCTAGGCAAGCATTCTACCACTGAGCTACAGAACCAATCCCTGATTTTTTTTTTTTCTTTTGCTGTACTGGGGGTTGAACCCAGGGCCTCACGCTTGCATGCTCTGCAAGTGCTGGACCACTGAGCTTTATCCCCAGTCCCCCCCCCGCCTTTCTTTTTTTACTTTTTGAGACAGGGTCTCGCTAAATTACACAGACTGCCTCTGGTCTCGAATTTGCCATCTTCCTGCCTCTACCTCCCGAGCTGCTGGGATTACAGGCGTGCATACCACCGCACCCAGCAGACCCCTGAAATTCTTAATTTTTGTGCTGGGGTCTCATATTTACATTTTCACTAAGCCCTACACGTTAGGTGGCTAGTCCTGAATGAATGTGAGCGTCTTCAAGAGTTGCAATCCTAAATCTGATTTAGCATCATGTTTGTTTGAATCCTATGAATTTACATGAAACACATTTTATCTTCTTAATTTGTCAGCCTTTGTTGCCCAATGGAAGCTCAGAAAGGAAACATCATCAAGTTAGCAGTGCACAAACTGTAAGTCTGCAAAGCTGGCCAATGGCTCTGACTCAGCCTGTGAACACTTGAGTATCTTCCAGCTTTGCTTTTGTACTTGTAGAATGACATATATGAACTAAATAACCTGTAGGTTACCATCTAGCTCTTCCATTCTTTAATTCTTTCCTAAATGAAATTATATCCTATCTTTTAAAGTGTGGCAAAATATTTACCTCCTTCCTCTTGACCAATTCATTTTATCCAGGGGAGTAAAGAATATATTTTTGCAAGATAAATGAATTCTTGTTCTGCTTTGAGGGCCCTTTAAAAGGTATGAGTTTCCACATGTATTTCTGTCCTTTCCAGATGCATCCTCCCAACTACACCCAAGCAATGAATAAATTGATTAAATGTATTCTATTTTCTTTGATATCCTCACATGATCAAAGAACTTAATCTAGGGATTATCTGAGTTTTCTTAAATTGATCTAAAATTCCTTAATGCAATTCAAACTCTGCTTTACAGGGCAGGACCTCTGTGTGGCCTCAGAACATCTTCATGTGTTGCAATTTTAGAAAACTAGTATTTATCTGAGATAAAGCAACGGAGATGGATTCCAGGATGAAGAGAGCAGCACAGTCCCAATAAATGCAAGTTGCTCTCACCAAGGAAACCACATCACGAGTGAATAAAGTCAAGGTAGACTAACTTTTCCAAAGACAAATTTAGAACCTGGAGGGGAAAAACAAATTTTCATGAAAAAGGAGTAAGTTATTTACCAGCAGGACTTGAGCCCTTGGTATTGGGAAAAGAATTGGTAGGAGGATAATTTCTAATTTTCCACCCAAGCTTCTGGGGCTTACAGTGTGAGGGCGCCTCCCACTGGGGGCTGAGCAGGAAACAAGTCAGCAGAATGGCTTCCAACAGAAAGGGGAAAAGGCCACCAACAATGGATTGGATTGACAGTTTGGGAGCAGGGAACTCAGTGGTGGGAGGACCCCACTCTCAGCATGGGCTTTCCTGCTCTAGCAAGAGTTTAAAGGGTCTGAGTGTCTAAGGGTCCTGTTTTCCCCAGAAGGTCACCAACCCTGGAAGGAACTATTTACTTTCTTAGGAATCCTTAAGCTAATGGGATAGAGAGGACATCCCTATTTTGACTTTCCCTTTAGGAAAAGCAGGGCAGAAATTGAAGAGCAATAGATGAATTTTGATCTTGTGAGCTATGGAAGAAATAGCATGCACCATTCTTTTTTTTTTTTTTTTACTAAATTCCTCTCATTATATATACTTACAGTGTAATAAGTATAATCGAACACCAGTGCACACTATTTTATAGTCATTCTAAAATTTCTACCCTATGCATTTTACTTCTATTTATTTTTTACAGAATAACAGGAATTTTAAGCACAAAAAGGAAAAGTTATTTAACTGTAACTCACAAAGGACAAATAATGTTATACAAAACATTCTGCCAGAAACCTCTTTCCCTCAGAATTTAGATTTTCCTCCAAGTGTTGCCTTGCTATTTAAATTCTAACTATCACTTAATCTCAACCCCAGGATTAAACTTTCTCTCCTGAAACCCCTTGCATTTAGTTATTTCTTATGAATAGCTTTATCTTCCCTCCTGTGTACCCAGCTCTCAACCCTTGGATAATTTAAAATCCACTACTTTGTGATGATAACAGCTACTGATGTGTTGATTTACATCTTTGGATAAACCATTTATGGTGGTGTTGGCTTGGTTTACTACACATCTGCTTATCAGGTGTTATTAAGAGGTTCATTACCATAATTTATTATTTATCTGAGTGTGACTTTACCCAGGTGGCATTTCTCTAAGTGCTACACACCTGCTATTTTGTTTTGTTTTTTATTGTATAAAAGATTACCTTTGTACTTGTAGAGGCAAATCAGGAGGACTCTGGGATTTATCCTCTTTTCTTAATCGTGCATTCCTATTCAAAATGAAATAGCTCTTAGTCCTTTTAGTGTGAAACCAAGTTCAAGATAACTTAGATTGAAATTCAGACATACAAAGCCCTGCTTTTGAAATGAAAATTTTCTTTCAATAACACTACAGCCTCCTCAAACCCACAGTGTTTCAAATGTACTTTAAAATGAGGCAATCTGTTTCTTCCTGTGAGATGTATTATTTCAAAAGAGCTCCTCATATTTGCTGTGTTGCAAGTTATTGGGTCTTGCATTAGCTCCTCCACTGCCAGCTCTCAGATCATACAAGGACAGTGGGAGAAAATTCACTATATTGGCAATTTCTTATATTTATGCTCAGAGAAGTTATACCTATGTCTCAGAGACACTGGAGAGAGAAAGAAAGAAAAGAATATCCATTATATTCAGGTGCTACCAAGCAAAATGTTAAATGTGAAAATCTATTTCTTCAAACTAAAATAAAAAGCTTCATAACTGGGGCCCTGGGGAAATAGATTATTCAAAAGAAAAATGCAGCACTACAGTCTGATTTGAGAAGAGTGAAAGTCTGTATGTGTGTATATGTGTGGGGAGTGTTGGAGAGACACACTAAAACTGATCGATAGCATTATCAATTGTTGGTTCACGTCTCTTTGAAGACATTTCATTTAAGCTTCCTAAAGCTTGAGTCCTCATCTATCAAGCATTGCTCATCAGAAGGCCAACTTTGTGAGGTCCTAAATACCCAGGTCCATAGCACAATGCCTGGTACAGAGTTACCACTAAACATGGGCAATTACTATCTTTTTACTATCTGCCAGAGAGTTCTATTACAACGTGAAATGGGCAATTGTATAGTATTACCAAGAGGCCTACAAAAGCATGTGGATTGCTTCCAGAGTTTGACAAGATGTCCCTTCCTAAGGATTGACACACTGATGATAACATTTGCTTCTCACTGACTCTACATTCTTTTTTTTCTGGGTTTTTTTTTTTTTTTTTGGCATATATCATTTTCCCAAATTTGGGTCTAATAAGAATCACCCGGAAAAGTTGTTAATCATCAAGATTCCCTGTCCCACACCCAGAAAATGGTGACTGCAGTTTGAGGAAACAGTCAGCAACTATCAATTTTGGGAACACATCCAAGTTATTCTCATTATCAACCAAATTTGGGAAATATGGCTACCACAAGATTCAATGAAGGATACCATCTTTATGGGTTTATTGAAATAAAATTATAACCTCCCTAAAATGTGGCAAAGACTCAGTGTTCAGAACTATTCCATGTACTGTCGCTTTTTTCTCAGTCTCCTTTCAGTCAGGTAAGGGATATGGGAGTAGTTCCTTCCACTGGGTCCCAAGGACACAAGGAGTTATGTGGACGGCTCCCTGCAAAGCACAGTGAAAGATGCAGACACCCCCTTCATTGCCATTGCTATTGCTATCGCATTGAGATGAATCTTGAAAGTAATTGTTCAGAGGGAAATGGCACATCATTGATTGGAGCCTCTGGCAGCCTGATATTTTGAGGAACTGTATAGAGCAAAGCACCAACCTCACACTCATTCCCTGGAATTCCTGCTAGAAAGAAATTTTTGTTGCAATTAATCACGACATCAGCTATCATAATGGAGGAATTCTCTATTCATCAAATAGAGCCTGAAATAAAGGTATGGGTACAGAGAAACTAACTATTCACAAATACTTACTGACACCCTTGAAGAAAAGATACCACAAAGGAGTACAGCTCAATGAGACGAAAAACAATATTGACTCATCCAAGTAGGTGAAAGATGTGCCATTGTTGGCAGTACATGGAGAAAAGATCTATGATGGCAGAAAGAGGAATGGAGAGACTGGTTAATTCCAAGAAAAATAGCTACTACCCCAGTCACTACACTCTGACTAAACCTGGATTCATCAAAGGGACTTCTGCTTTGAGCAATCAACAGTTGTTTTGGAAAACCACAAGAAAATGGAGAATATACCAGATTTTTAGAATTTGGATGAGTGTCTGGTTTCCAGAGAACAGCTTCAAATATTTAAACTGCTAACATTAGACCAACAATGATCTTAATGGTAATTGAAAACATCTTTCTGGATAAATAAAAACACATTTGGCACACTTTATTTTAAAAGTTTACTCATGACTTAGACCAACACAGATGTAGTTTGGAAGCATTCTATAGCTAAAGAAATAAAACTTGATGGGAAAGAAAAATACCAAAGAGGAAATGATCTGATATGATTTAAAGTACAATATTATTACCATCGTAAATTATGTCAGCCATGGCTGTCTGAAGTAGAACTTTACTTGATTTAAAGCCAAACAAGGCCACTGAATTATTTTCAGTTAATTATGAGCTAGCCGTGTGTTGCAATGAGAACAATGTGTTAATCAGTCAACACTGACTCAATGGTGACAAAATGGTTGGTTTCCATCCTGCTGGACAAACTGTAGCTCAGCAATTGAAGGACATGAATGCAATATATTTTGGTACAGAAAATCTGATTAACTGATTTGAAAAATTTCAAACAGATGTAACGTCTGGCTTTGTAAGAGATTCCACATAAAAGTGTATACTTTAAAAGAGTTATAAAGGCCTCCTGAATGGCATGGTAAATCAGCAATTTAGGAAATCTTTAAGTGTGGAACTCATCTCTTATGAAGTCAATTTATCATCTGATCCATATCTAGGACACAGTAAAAATATTTGGAAGGCATTTAATACATAATTGAGGAATCACAGAGAACAATACCATACCCAAGTCCTATACTGAAAGAGAAAAATACTCTTCTATACTATGAAAACCTAAAGTAGGAAACGTATTTTATTATTACACACATCCATCCCTAAATGCACTCTGTCTTTATAAGGAAAAGACACAAGCATTGAACAACTGTAACATGTATTTTTATGAAAACATTTAAAGAACACAGATCTGTCCCACGTTCTAAAATTATCCACTGTGAGCATTCATCTTCAAAGCTGTGAAACAGACATTTTCTGCTCTTTAATATAATCCATATAGTCATTGTCTGAAGTAATAGTTGGAATACAAATGAATGCAGGATGGCTTATCCACACATTTGATACATTCAGGTACATTTGATACATTTGATACTCACATGATAGTAAATCTCCACTCAACTCAGAGCTAAACCTCCAAATCTAAATGTTTCCCTGATTTAAGAAGCAAAACAAAATACAAACAAAAAGTCACAAACAAAACATGAGCCCTATAAAGAAGCTACCTTACAAACAAAGGGATACTGGCCAGTCACCAAGGGATACAACTGTAATCCAAGAGATTCAGGAGGCTAAGGCAGAAAACCATGAGTTTGAATCCAAAACAGCCTGTGCAACTTACTGAGAACCTGTCCCAAACACAGGGACTTGGGGTGTGGCTCAGTGGGAGACAAAATGCCTAGCATGTGCATGTGTGAGGTCCTGTGTAAAATCTCCAGGAACTGGGAAGAAAAAAAAAAAAGATGTTGCACATATGAGTAATGGCTTATTACTACTGAAACAAACGTCCTCATATACCTTAATATTTAAACATCCATTGATGTTTTCCGATTGATGGCATTAACATTAAACATTTTCAACAAATTCTAGGATGGGAAATTAAAATATCTGAAGCATGATAAATGTGTCGAGTCATTTTAAGATTTAAACAGACTCTAACAGGAATACCATGCATGAATCCTCAAACCTCTTCCACCACAGTATAATTAGAAACAGTGAGCTTACTAAGGTTCCTTAGACATCTGTTTTGCTAAGCTCTCTCATTAAAGCCTTGGTCTTTGCCTTCCTAATTACATATATTATCAAAGCACTTTTACTACTTTTTCCTAAATCCTGTATAATGGAGGTGATTCCAGTCAAGATGAGTTATGTCACACTCAAAGATTTCATTAAGATATTCCTATCAGGGCAGAACTGAGGAGTATAATTCTTGATATATATATTATATTTTGTAATCAATGAAAACCTGTGACTTTTCTAGTCTCCTACCATTTTCATTAATACTACTATGATATATACACATATGCATATATATTTATACTTGGATATGTATCTTTATACATATATACATATATCTGTAGTTATATATGTGAACCTATATAAAATATTGGACTCTATGTTTAATGAAGCAAAAAAAAAATTTGGTGACTATGGAAGTTAACCAAAACAGGTAATTCACAAACATCAGTTTGCCATTAGATGGAAGAAAGATAAATGTTAACTTTTCCACAGTACAGTTCTGCATGTCTGTGTATGTGTGCATATGTCCATTTGTATTCTTCAGATTACATTTTCCTTTGGGAGGGAAACAGAACCAGATTGACACTTTTATGTGAAATAGAAATCTCTTTAATGATGAATAGGCAGCACGCAATTTCCTGTGTTTAACTACAATATCATGATTTCTTTTAGTAGATGTAAAGAATAAGACACCTGATTTTTGGAAAGAATATTATATATTAATGTTGGATATATAAATTACCAAGCCATGTGTTATAACCATTCAGATTTAGAGTAAATGGGCTATAGGGCATTTTCTTTTATGATTTGTCTTCCTGGAATAATTTCTGTAAAATCAAAATGGCCCATAAGATTATAATAAGATGTTCTTTTCCAACACCCATAAATGTATACTATCTTGGTACAAAAAAAAAAAAAAAAGGAATTGAAATAGGGATCCCAGAAGACTTGAGCTCCATTTTCTTATACAAAAAATGAGGGGATTAAACTTAATAATTTTCATATTGTACCACAGAGCCCAGTTGTCCACATATGTGTGACTGAGGGAGCTTCTTAATGTCCTTGGTAGGTTGGGGAACTTTTCATGCAGATGTCTGCTCATTCCACTTTCAGAAGAAAAAAATTTTGCTTTATCTGTTTCTTAAATTAAATCTCTCCTTTCATGGCTTTTCACACATACTTACTGGGCCAAGAACCATTCTCACTGCCAGGGGGAGAGTGATAACCAAGGAAGGCAAGGCGTCCCTTACAGAACTGAAGGGGTTTGTGCCCCATGGTTTTATGCAGTTAAATAAAGGAACTAGACAACTGGGGTATGAATCTAATCTTCTTTGTGACATTAGAAATGTTTCAAGTAGAAAGTGAATAGCAATTTTTGGGTCATCTTTACTAACAGCTGAGTTGCATCACTAATATCTTCAAAAAGAGCCCTGGGTTCAACCCCCACTACTGGAAAGAAAGAAAGAGAGAGAGAGAGAGAGAGAGAGAGAGAGAAGGAAGAAAGGAAGGAAGGAAGGACAGATGGATGGACGGAAGGAAGGAAGGAAGGAAGGAATGGAAAGAAAGAAAAAATCCTAAAGGCTTACACTTTGTATCTTGTTACCACCATGGTCAGCATTACTCCAATAACCTCTGTGCTCCTTTGGTTTGGCCTAAGTATAACTTAATTCTGCCCCAGCTTTTAAGCAGTTCCCACTCTTAGCCTAAGATTATTATGACATTTTTTTAAAGGTAGTGTAGTTTAAAGGAGATTAAAGCATTCAATATGTCTTGGGTTGTGGGGGGCGGTAAGTATAGATCTTGAGAATGATGAGTTATTTCCTTTTGGTTAAGTGATCATACACTAGAGAATAATCAGAGGTATTTTAGTAAAGTTAATAATTACTTATGATTCAAAAAGAAAAAAGAAGAGGGAGCAAGTTGACAGTACCAAAAGTTCAAGATTTGTCCTACATCCCTCACACACCCTTTCTCTGACTGGATGTGGGGACTGTGGTTTGTGTTTCTTTAATGTCTGGGCATTCATAAAATGCTATTTTAAAGGAGCACTTGTTATTTCAAGAAATGACTGATATATTATTTTGTATGGTGCTTGCCTGTATTTGAAGGCTCTAACTTTGTGTTACTAACAGGACGTACTTTTCCTTACCCTCTGTGTAACCTGCTCCTTTGACTCTTACAACTTAAGGAAGTAGTTAGTCACCTAATCAGAACCCTAAACATTGAAACTAAGTTGATTTTTATACCAGATGTTTCCCTCAATGTAGTTTTAGGTGGTTTTTTCCTAGTTAAAAAACAGACTGGTATCAGTGATCTAATAGCACAGATTGTAAGATATGAACACCTTCCCTTTGAAAGGTAGACCAGTAATTTCATAATTTTTCACTTTCAATAAATTTTCCTTAAAGTATTCAATAAATCCTCTTTCCCCCTAAAATTCATTGTAGTCTTTCTATTAAGAATTTATATTCTGAGCCAGGCATGGAGGCGCATACTTGTATAATCCCAGCACTTGGAGAGTGAGTCAGTAGGATCGTGAGTTCAAGGCCAGTTTGGGATACAGTTAGTTGATTTCTGAATTACATAATAACTCAAATTATTACAATCATGTTTTTGTCTGTAGAATGTGCAAATGGCTGAACTGGTTCTTTACCAGGGAAGTGACAATAGAAATGCTATTCTGACAAGAGATACAATAGGTCATACAAACCCTTACCTATTTCACAAATAGGGAAAGTTAAACTTGAAAAACTAACAAGACAAATTGCTTACGTAAGGAGACAGCTAAAACATATTATTACAAGCATATGACCACATGATGATACTAAAATGATCTTTCTTCAAATACCTGAGTTACACATGTACAAAAATCAAGATTTCACTCTTTCTCAGTTTGGGATTTCTTTTTCCGTTTGGCTATGATTTATTGAGCACTTACTACATTTCAGGAGCTACAGAGCATTAACATTGCTCATTTAGTTATTTCAACAGTCATGCTACATATTATAGGGAGTTTTATAATTTTAAAAACCTGATATAGGGGATAGAACTTGATATATGAACAAGCTTAGAGAAAAGGTAAGAAAACACTGAAACCATGGCCACCCTTATCCTCAAAATACCCCCCTGTTAACAGTTACATGTGACTCAAAAGATTTTGAAAGTGGGTGGACTGACGTCCTTTGTACATCAACAGATGTTCTGAATATTTCAGGGGAACCTCCATGAAAACTGGTTTTCTTTTTTAGGGTAACAACTTTGGACTGTGATCTAGGTGAGAGCATTTGTATGGTTAATTTCTATATAACTGACTAATGACTGAAGGATTGGGAGAGAAAGATAAAAAGGTACAGCAGATAAGATCAGTACACAAAATGCCAGACACTACCTTTCTTTACTGAGTATCTATGGAATATTTAAGGAAAGTCATAGGACTAGTGGTCTCAACAAAAGGAAACAACGGAAATTTTAATTTCTTAATAGGATCATTTCTTTATAGAAGACAGAGGTGTTAGCTTTGGGCAATATTCAGTTATTTAAATTTTAAGGTTATCTGATAATTCATTTGGTTGGTATTCATAAGTAAAAGGACTTTTGGTAGATTTGGAAGAACATCTGGGTAGGTTTAAATTCTAGGAAGCATACAAAGGATAGTCAATCTTAAGAAATTTTTTTGACACATAT
>VMDO01010747.1:0-70106 GCA_007922755.1 Pedetes capensis
TCCATTCCTATCATTAAGATTGCCTCTGCCTTGAGGGGCAACTCTTCCTCAGTCATTTCTTGAATGCCTTCTAGCCTGTGGGGCTCATTTTCCAGCACTATATCTCACAGGGTTTCTCTGCTATTCATAGGGTTTTCAATGGCTGTTTTAGGAGTGGCCTGCTGGGTCCTTCTCCCTAGTCTGCCTTAGTGTAGAAGCTCAGCTGAACTCTGTCCACTATGGGTGGCCCTGCTGGGATCTGAAATACCAGCGGCATAGCTTTCAGCATTACAGCAGCACACAAGCCCCACAGCATGACAAGCTGACAGACACGTGGTGGTAAGAGGCATGTTAGGTCATGTGAACTGAAGAATCATCTCACCCTGTACTGTGTGGGCAAAGCCTACAGCAATCATCTAGACTATCCCTTCATTGAAAATAAAAAAGAACAATCCACGCAATCATTTTGCGAAATTTTTTAAAAGGAAGACTTTGACCTATGCCAGGATAGCAATGAAAGGCAGAGATAACATCCAATTTTGCTTCAGAAGGCAAATAAGTAATATTATGTTCATTCTTTCATATGTGGGTTTTCTATGTCGTAAACTTTTTCATGAGTCATCTTGCTTAATGAATGCTTCAGGAAGAAGATTAACAAGACAATGAGGGAAACAAGGTAAACACCTTGGACCTTAAAATAAAAATGTGAGGAAAGTATAAATTTGGGGGAGAGGGGGTGTCTCATTTCCTAAGAGAAGAACAGAATGACTGGGGATGTAGCTCAGTGGTAGGGATCACCTAGTATGGGAAAGGCCTCAGTCATGAAAAGAAAGAAGAAGGAAGAAGGAAAGGAAAGGAGAGGAGAGGAAAGGAGGAAGGAGGGAAGGAAGGAAGGAAGGGAGGGAGGGAGGGAGGGAGGAGGGGAGGAAGGGAAAGGAAGGAATGAAGGAAGGGAAAGGAAGGAAGGAAAAAAAAAAAGAAAGATGTAGAAGATCTGGGGATATAGCTCAGTGGTAGACTGTCTGCCCAACTGAAGGAGAAAGAAATCACTTTTATCAAGATCTATAAAGATTCTTATTAATAGAGAACTTAGTAAACAGAGAAACAAATCCTGGAGGTATTTCATCATCTGCTGTTTTATAGGTTTTACTCCAGAAAACAATCCTTTCCAACTAAAATTAAAAGGAGGAATAACAATCCTCTGCTTTTGGGGAAAGATGAGGTTATGGTACCACGTTTCCATTGCACATTTTTCCTCCTTTGTCTTTGCATCACTAGGAGATAAATATTTCAATATTTACACTGGACAACTCAAGCAGCAATAAGGGATTCGCCTTTTCCCTCTTGGACTGGTGTTCAGTAGTTCCTTCAGAGTTATAATCAATGAGCTAAAAAATGAGAAGAAAATAAGTTGCCTTTCAGAACACAAGTTGAGGCAGCTGGCTGAGCTGCTGAAGTTAATTTTCTTAGCCTCGATAAGGTGGCCTTCAGAAAGTTCTGAGAAGGAATAAATAGAAAAACAGTTTCTATGGTAGGCTTTCGTTTTCTATTTATAACAGCACAACGCACTGATGGAGTGGTATTTAAGGAAAGATATGCCAAAGATTCAAATATACAAATATGAGTTCAGATAAGCAACATGACTGAAATATTCAAAAAAACAAATTTGTCTCCCCCAACTTTTGGTTTATGTGCTGGGGGGTGCCAAGGATATCTTTGGGGTGGAGTACGCATCAATTCCCTATTGATCTTCATTAGCATCTCTAAAAACAGAAAAATAATTCAAAATTTAAAATCTCAATATACTTGCAAAAAAACCCACCACATTTTTTTAGAAAACATTGCTATTTGGAGTGATCTGAGTGGGCTGCACTCTCCAGTCTAAGCTTATATCAGGCTTACTCTGCAAACAGCTTCCAGAGGAGGCCAGGCAACTTTTCCAGCTCTATTGCTATGCTAAGTGCTTTATAGGGCTGGGATTTAGCTCAGTTGGTAGAGCACTGCTCTGCAATCTCTGAGGTCACGAGTTCGATTCTCAGCACCACAAAAATGGCAGAAGGACGCGGCAATCCACTCCCGAGGCAATCCAGAAACAATCAGCCATTGAAAGCCCTATGAGTCCACATGACTCCATGGCACCTAACAACAGCAAATACTTTGCATACAGGAAGCCTAAAACCACTGTTGTCTTCAAATCTTGGGTTTTATGATTCTGGCTGCCAAACTGAGGAAAGCTAGCTGTAGAATGAACAAAAGATTTGAACTCACAAGGCCTCGTTCAACTTACTAGTTGTTTGGTTTTAGGCAAACTACCTAACCCCTTCAGGAGCCTGAATTCCTTCTTCCACGTAGGGATGATGGCCATACTGCTGGTGATGGTGGTAACGGTGATAATGAAATGCTATGATGGCGATAATGGTTGTGGCAATGATGGTGGAGGAAACAGACATGGTGGTGACGGTGGTAGTAGTGGAAGTGGTGAGGGCAAGGTTTGCCCTTTCGAAACAATCACCAAGATTAAAGGGCATGGTGCATAAGACAACTGGAAATCATTAAGGGCTTACTATCTGTTGTTGTTGTTGTTGTTGTTGTTGTTGTTGTTGTTGTTAAGTGCCATTAGGGACCCTCATGGGGTTTTCAATGGCTGATTGTTTCGGGATTGCTTCAGGGAGTGTATTGCCACGTCCTTCTCTTGTGGGTTTACTATCTACAACTCACTTATTATTTATTTATGATTTTCTCTGTTGCCCCAGCCTCCAGATCTATACAAATTCCTTTCTGCTCAGGGCCTTTGCCACAAACCAGGAAGAACTGGCTTTTTCAAAGACAAGCTGATTAGAGCAGACCTAGTGAGATTTCTTGTTTCAAATGCTTTCCTGGGAACCTATAGGTAACTCTGGCTCATATATAGCAAACCTGGCTGCTATTTGTGGGAGAAGGACCTGGCAATCCACTCCCAAGGCAATCCCGAAACAGTCAGCCATTGAAAACCCTATGAGGGTCGCTATGAGTCAGAGACCGACTCGACGGCACCTAACAGCAGCATAACAGGCTGCTATTTGAGCTCTGCCAGATAACCATAGCAGGGCTCAGAATAGCCCTGTTGCTTGGGACAGGATAAGTTCATCATTTCTTCCCTATTTCCCTTTTTTTTTTTTTTTTTTTTTTTTTTGCTGTACTGGAGGTTGAACCCAGGGCCTCGCACTTGCATACTTTGCAAGTGCTGGACTACTGAGCTGCACCCCCAGCCCATTGTTATACTTTTTGAGACAGGGTCTCACTAGGTTACGCAGACTGCCCCTGGTCTCCTTGCAATCCTGCTGTCTCCACCTGCCAAGCCGCTGGGGTTACAGGCATGCACCACCGCGCCCAGCCTATATTCTTGCCTATTTTGTATTGCTTTAATCAATCTGGTCTCCCTTTGGAAATGCTTCAGGTATTAAAGAGCAATAGATGCTATGGGAAGTTTTATTGTGGAGAGGGGCCCCCTGCTTTGTCCAAAATATTCCGGAAATGAAGAATCTTATCTTTAACAATATCTTTAACAGTATTCAGGACCTATTTCCTGGCTAAATATTTATTTGTAGTAAACACATCACAGTGACTGCCTTCTCCATCACCACTTCACAGAGCTCTGTTTAAAAGGTAATATGAGAAAGGTTGACCTTTCTGTATCTATTAAAACATTTCTAATTTAAAGATGACACCCATCACACACACACACACACACACGCACACATACGCACACACATGCTATGGCATTTTAGAACAGTAATTGAGATTTTAAAAGAAGCCTCTCCAATGGGCTCTCTGATGGCACTTGTTTTTGGTTTTACTTCCATTGCTTTTTAAATATTTTCAATAGTAAAACCTAGAGGAAATCATGATAATCTGTTTGTGTGTATTGTAGGTTAACACGTGCATTGCACACACAAATGTAGAGAAGGATAAACATTGGCTCAGATGCTTAATAACACTACTAAGTGAGGCAAGAGCCTGCAGCCATAGCACTGTGGCGTCTGATCCCATCAGATCTCGGAAGCTAAGCAGGATTGGGCCAGGTTAGTACTTGGATGGGAGACCACCTGGGAACACCAGATACTGTAGATTTGGGAGAAGGACCTGGCAACCCACTCCTAAAACACAATCCGCCATTGAAAACCCTATGAATAGTAGAGAAGCACTGACAATAGTGTTTCGCCTGTTGTACGTAGGGTCTCTGTGAGTCGGACATTAACTCAATGGCACCTACCAACAACAAGTAAGGCAAGAGAACAAATGAATAAATCAACTCCTTGTGAACTAACCAACAAATATTTACTGAGCACCACTCACAAAAAGTCATGACCAAGACACATAATGGGTCAGTTAGATCTGAAATGCTTCCAGCTCTATCAGAGTAGCCCAGGAATGGATCAACCCAGATCCCTCCTACATATGGAGAGCCAGCTGGTGCTAGCTGTATTAGGTGGTAAATTACTGTCACAGAGAAACTGTCTTATGCAGGGAGAGAGTTATGTGGGGCTCACAGTTAGAGGATCAGTCCATAATGGGGGTGAGGCAGCCCTCCCCTGGCAAGACAGCTGATAAAAGGTCAGAGGTGTGCTGGGTGTGGTGGCGCACATCTATAATCCCAGAGGCTTGGGAGGCAGAGGCAGGAGGATCGCAAGTTCGAGACCAGAGGCAGTCTGTGTAACTTAGTGAGACCCTGTCTCAAAAAGTAAAAAAAAAAAAAAAAAAAAAAAAAAAAAAAAAAAAAAAAAAAAAAAAAAAAAAAAAAAAAAAAAAAAAAAAAAAAAAAAAAAAAAAAAAAAAATATATATATATATATATATATATATATATATATATATATATATGTATGTATGTATAAAAGGGCTGAGGGTGCAGCTCAGTGGTCCAGCACTTGCAGAGCATGCAGGCACAAGGCCCTGGGTTCAACCCCCAGTACCACAAAAAAAAAAAAAAAAGGTTGGAAGTGTCATCTTTTGTATGTGCAAAGACAATGCATCTTGTCATTTACAGCATGGATTGCAATGTACAGGACAGAAAAGTACTGATAGTGCTCCCAACATTGCTGATATGCCCAGAAAGACAGGAGTTTGCACCTTCAGAACCCACAACTGCTCACGGTGAGTCTGTGGCTTTCTGTGCTGCTGTTAATCTAAGCAGGGGTTGACAAGCCCTGGCCTGCAAGCCAAAGCCAGCCCACAGCCTTCAAAATAGAAATGGCTTTTACAGATGAACATTTGCAGGTGATGTGATGAGAAATGTCACTAGCCTTGAACCCCAATGAAGAATAATGTTATCCCAAAGAAAAACAATTCCAGTCTTCTCCTTGTTGTTATTGTTGTTAGGTGCCATCAAGTCAGTATCCGACTCAAAGCGATCTTCTGTACAACAGGGGAAACACTATAGTCAGTGCTTCTCTGCGTTCATAGGGTTTTCAATGGCAGATTGATTTGGGGGACTGGATTGCCGGGTCCTTCTCCCTTCTTCTCTTTAGTAGACCATAATTAATAAGAGAAAAGGAGGAAAGATGGAAGGAAGGGAGGATGGAAGGAAGGAATGAAGGAAAAGAAATAAAAGAGAAAGAAAGAAGAGAAGAAAAACAGTGTTCAATTATTGTATTTTGAATTTTGTCAATAAAAAGGTGAAAATATTCTCTCTTCCTCATTATATAGCACTACATCATTTTCTCATTTTTACCTCTTAGCTCACAAAACCTAAACTATTTATCAGTTGGCTCTTTAGAGAGAATGCCTACTTGACCATCATTCTAGGTTATCAACTTCCAAATCCTTTTGCCTCTTGCAGTCACTGAGAGTTTCTTAACTGTCTCTTCCCCCAGCCCTTATTTATATCCTTCCGGAGGGTCTCCTCATTATTAAATCCCCGTGTATGAAGGGATCTACCTCCTCTTACGGTTATTTTGATACTCTTTTAAAGAGAGCATACGTCATCATGATGTGTTGCTCTGTAAGGCCAGTTGGAAGGATGATAAAATTAAAAAAAAAAAAAAAATTAGTGGTCGAAGTCAGAATGTCCCAAGTAGGGGAAGGGGGAGAAGAGGATATCATGTCCGGGAAGAAACACAGTAGGCCCTAGGATCTGTTTTCCCAGCCCCACAAGAAATTAGATGAAAGAAGACAGCAGATAGGAGCTGTCCAGGGTGCATCCCAGTTACACCTCCGCAGCAGCTCAAAGGATTCCTCTCCCCACCGGCCCCTGGGCCCACACGTCTCTGAGATCTGAAGCCAAGGGACTGGCTTGTAATGAACGACCGATCGGCAAGCATGACTCAAAGCTTTCTTCTTGGCCTGCCTCCCCAAACACATTCCCCAGGTTGCCAAGGAGGGACGGTGCCAGGCCTTCAGGAGCATCTCCCAAAGAAACCGCAAATTGGCAATACATTATCTTTACATGAAGGGATTACATGAGATTAGCAGAGTTTGGATCGTTCCAAAACAGGGCTGGCTCTGGCCCACTGCCCACGTCTGTAAGGCAGAGCAGCGTGCGTCTGCTCCGGCTGCATATTAATTGGAGAACACGCAAGCCTTTCCAAAACAGACACGCCAGGAGAGAGCCAAAAGCGTTGCCGTATACATCCGCGCACACCGAGCGGGGGCCACCCGGCTCCTGGTTGCTAAGTGTGAGAAGCAGCAGGAATGTTTAGCTCTTTTAGGCGTCTCTGAGCAGTTCTGACTTGCTGCTGCGGGAAGAAAATCTTGCTATTAAAAAGAGTTAGGAGAGACTTGGGCACGGCTGGTGGGAAAATACATGGATAGGAATGTAAAGTGGTGCCACCGCTGTGGAGAACAGTATGGCAGTGCCTCAAAACATTAAAAATAGAATTGCCACATGACCCAGCAACCCCACTTCTAGACATATGCCCAAGGAAATTGAAAGCAGGGTCTTGAAAATATATTTGTATGCTGTATTCATAACAGCATTATTCACAATAGCCAAACGGTATAGGCAGCTCAAGTAATCACAGAGGGAGAGCGTGTATACAAAATGGGACATGCCTACGGAGAAGCACTATGCACCCTTGAAGAAGAATAAAACTCTGCCATATGGCACAACATGGATGAATCTTAATGATATTTTGCTACACAAAATAAGTCTCAAAGGGATAAATACCTATATAGTTCCATGTATATGAGGTATGAATAGTTGTCAAATCCACTGAAACAATAAGTAGATCATAGTAGCCAGGGGTTGGGGGAAGAGATAGGGTGAACTGTTCTTTAATGGGCACTGAGTTTCACTTTTGCAAAATGGAATATGCCCTGGTGAACTGTACACTTAAAATGGCTAAATTTTATCTGTATTTTACCATAATTATATGTGTGTGTATCTGTATTTTAAAAATTAGTTCAGAATAAGCCGGGTGCGGTAGCACATGCCTATAATCCCAGCAGCTCGGGAGGCAGAGGCAGGAGGATCCCAAGTTCGAGACCAGAGGCAGTCTGCGTAATTTAGCGAGACCCTGTCTCAAAAAGTAAAAAAAAATGGGCTGAGGGTGCAGCTCAGTGGTCCAGCACTTGCAGAGCATGCAGGTGTGAGGCCCTGGGTTCAACCCACAGTACCACAAAAGAAAAAAAACAAAAAAAAAGAAAGAAAGAAAGAGAGAGAATACATATACCAAAAAAACAAAACAAAACAACAACAACAAAAAAAAAACAAAATAAAACAAAACAAAAAAACAAGAAAGTACAAGACAATTCCTCAAGATCCGCAGACCAATTGCTTTTTCTTGAGCCATGTAAATTTAACAGGAGGGAACCATGTTTCTGCAAAAACAAAACAAAACAAAACAAAACAGAAGCAGGTTCTAGGGAGCTGGCCCTGACCAAGGCTGGTCTTATCTAACACAATTTTCGAAAGACTGTTTTCTTCTGAACAGCATGTGCAAGGGTTAGATATGGAGCTCTTTCTACTCGGTCCTGCCTAGCGGGGAGTGGTCTTTAGGATCTCCGCATAAATACTTCTAGATTAGCACTTGCTGGAGCACTTGCTCTAGCACTCCTGGAGAGGCGAACAGCCCAAGCAGAAGACAGGCCCCCTCCAGAGCTGAAGAAGTACTTAGGGACCGAAGGCTTATTCTTCCATTCACTGGAAGCCTACCACAGGCCACGTTCAGCTCTAGTCTGGCTCTTGGGATATGGCAGCGCCTATAACAATGTCCCAGCCCTGGCCAAGTTACACTGAATGGTAGTGGAGGGAAACAGACATGCAGTCGGGCAGAAATGACATGCGTTGGGGGGAGGTTAAGTGTTGCCGAGAAGGATTGGGTGTGGTGGTCCAGGAAGCTCCACAGACACATGCCAGAGGCTTGAAGGAAGTCAAGGTCCGACCCTACACATATCTCAGGGAGAATGTTCCAAGAATAATCATGAGGCCGGGGTGGCCGCAGCACAGTCAGGGGAAGGCAGAGCAGGTAGAAAATGAGATCCTAGGGGTTCAGGGGCTCCAGCTCTTGTAAATCCTTAGGTGGTGGTGGTTGTTAGATGTCATCAAGTCGGTATCCGACTCATAGTGACCCGGTGTACAACAGGCGAAACACTATTGTCAGTGCTTCTCTGCTGTTCATAGGGTTTTCAATGGCACACTGATTTTTGGGAGAAGGTTGCCGGGTCCTTCTCCCAAGCCTACAGTACCTGGTGTACCCAGGCAGTCTCCCATCCAAGTACTAACCAGGCCCAAGCCTGCTTAGCTTCCGAGATCTGACGGGATCCGATGCCACAGTGCTATGGCTTCAGGCTGTGAAGCGTATAGCCTCTGTAAAGGCTTCAGGGGTTTTACTTGTTTTTGTTTTTTTGTTTGTTTGTTTTTGGTTTGGGGTTTTGTGGGGTGGGAGTTAGTACTTACGGGTTGAACCCAGGGCCTCACACATGCTTTGCAATCATTCTACCACTGAGCTGCACCTCCAGGGCATTTTTTGCTTTTTAAGACAGGGTCTCACTAATTATGCAGGCTGCCTCTGGCCTCGAACCTGTGATCCTCCTGCCTCCACCTCCCGAGTCACTGGAATGACAGGCGTGAGCCACCGCGCCTGGCATAGCTTCCGTTTTTACTCTATGTGACATGGGGAACCCCTGGGCAGTGTTGAGCAAAGTGATGTCGTCTGGCTTGCCTTACAAAAGCGCCATTCTGGCTGTTGCATTGAAAACAAAGATGAGGTCTAAGGACCACAAGCGGTGAGCCGGTTAGGAGACTACTGGAATAGGCTAGATGAGGGCTGAAGGAAGCCCAACCAGGCCTGAGGCTCACAGAGTGCTGGGGTGACGGGGTGAAGTGGGTGAGGATGACTCGAGTTTGGCCTGAGCATCTGGAAGGAAAACATTGCTGTTTGCTGAGATGAGGAAGGCTGCCAGAGGAGCAAGGTTTGGGCTGAGGCAGGGACTGCGGTGACCGGTAATCGGAAGCGCAGTTGTAGACAGTTAAGTCTATGATGAACGTGCACAGGACGGCTGCCTTCATGAAGTCCCAAGCTAAGTACTCAGAACGGTGGGTGCTTGGGAAATGCCTGTTGAAATGTGGACTCCAAAGCAACACAGGGGCTGGGATTTAGCTCAGTTGCTGGAGCGCTGCGCTGCAGTCTCTGAGGTCCCGAGTTCGATTCCCAGCACTGCAAAAATGGGAGAAGGACCTGGCAATCCACTCCCAAGGCAATCCCGAAACAATCCACCATTGAAAACCCTATGAGGGTCGCTATGAGTCAGATACGACTCGATGGCACCTAACAACAACAACAGCAACACAGAGATCGTGAAATTATCCACAGATTTCTAGCGGGACTGGGCCATAACATCTGTACGGACTGGCGCATATGACCAGGAGCTCAGCAACGCAATCGAGAGACACTGCTCAAAACTCTACGGGGAGACGGGAGGAAAGAAAGCCTGTAGGGTGAGGATTGGGATAACCTGGGCAAGCTCTTTTGAGACTATCCGAAGGGGATGGCTTGACATCCTCGGGAGCAATGCTGTAATAAACATGCCCGTGGTAGACCCCCGACTATTAACCTTCCATCTTCACGGGTTCTCCTGCCTCTGATGCTCCGCCCACCAAGTTCAAATGCTTACATCTCTTGCCCTTTTACTCCCAGGCTGTACATGGATGATATCTCTGCCTGGGGAGGCCAAAGGAGGTTTGGGGTCTCTTCTTCCTAACAAAAAGCAGGCAAGGGATCATTCCTATTGCCAAATTCTCTCCCGTGTTCCCCTTTCCCAAGGCGATTTCACAACCTTCCTCAGTCACGCGTCTGTGTAACAGTTAACAACCAGCAGGCAGGAATTCACTTGTGTTTGAACTCAAATTGTGCAGGCTATGTCTTGAATCGGTTCCCTTTATCCTAGTCTTAGGAAAAACTGTTCTTTCTTCTGCAAAACTGTCTTTTGCAGCATGGCTTTTTCCTTTCTTTCTTTTGTGGTGCTGGGGCCTCAAGCATGCTAGGCAAGCACTTTACCATGGCACTACATGCCCAGCCCAAGACAGTCCTTGTTGTTGTCATTGTTAGGTGCTATAGAGTTGGTGTCTGACTCACAGTGACCCTATGTACAACAGGCGAAACAATATTGTTAGTGCTTCTCTGCTATTCATAGGGCTTTCCATGGTGGGTTGTTTTTTGGGAGTGGGTTGCCAGGTCCTTCTCCCAAGCCTACAGGACCTGGTGTTCCCAGAGGGTCTCCCATCCAAGTACTAATGAGGCCCGACCCTGCTTATCTTCCAAGATCTGACGGGATCGGACACCACAGTGGTATGGCTGCAGGCAAGACAGTCCTTGGTACACTCAAAATCCATTAAAAGAACTCATTAACAAACACACCAGGAAATCTCGCAAACCAAGAAATAGCCAGCCTCACATTTGTATTCTAGTGGGCACTTGAGTTGAGTAGCGTGCCTTCCGCCAACAAGACGGCAAGTGCATTCTGAGTGGAGAAGAGGCCTGCGTGCCTGTGAATTAGGGTCTGAAATGTGAGGGCACATGGTCTACAGCTGTTGAATTTGAATTCCTCTGTGAATGTGGCACCCGGGGCTGAGAGGCACTTCTCAGAGAAGCCAGAGGACACTGGCTGTGTAGACCTTGTCTAGGCGAGAGCGTGCCGACTTAGCACCGTCCGTGCACGGGAACAGATGAAGGCAGGTGTTCGCATTTATCTTTCTCAAGTGGCCCCCGAGGGCTCTTTGGGGAGGGGTCGGTGAACACAGAGGCTGAAATAGAGCTCTCCTGCTCCCCATCCTCCTTTCTGCCAGCGCACGGCTCCTTTGGCCTCTCCCTGCTGCCGCCAATGAAAACATAGCTGGGATTCAATCAAAGATACTTAATACACGATTGCTTGCAAAAGCCACTTTCTCTGAAGATCAGCTCAGACGCAAGCATGCAGATTTATTACCAAGGCTGCGAAGTTTTCACCTCCAGCAGCCTTCGTGTGAATGACCTATTTTGAACACGACAGCCCATGACACTTCAGTGGCGTGAATAATTTATTAGGTGCAAGAGCGCTGTCAACGTTAGTGCTATGACAGCAGCCTTGCTTGCCTGGCTAATTATGGAGGATGACAGCGCTCTGTCCTGTTGTGGCAACTCCCGTCCGAAGCTGCCAGGGACATGGATTGTGTGTGAGCAGAGAAAGCAAGGGGAGAAATGGGGGCCAGGGCCCCGCTGCTGCCATCCCCAAAGGCTGCTCTGTGGGCCCAGGAAGCAGTGCTGCAAGGGTTGGATTTCCACATTCACCTCTGCACAGTGAAACCGTGTGGGGACCCTCGGGGCTGGATCTTGTATCCGGTATCCCGGTTTTGCATAAAATGTGTGTTAGCTGGGGGAGGTGCAGGCTGTGGAAGCAGCTTAGGAAGGAAAGAGGTGTAGACCCTGCAGCTAGCTGGGGTGTCTAATGGTTTCAAGGTCTCCCAGAGGGGGACGGGCTTTTGAACAGCTGGATTCAGAAATAAGAGACCGGCTGAGAAAGAGGAACAAGCGCACAGCCAGGAGGGAAACCTCGGTATGGCTTCAGAACATGGGACCCCATGGGCTCAGCTGCCTCGAGAGTTAGCCACTGGTACCTCCGTGAGACCTCGGCTCCAGATGTAAAGGATGCTCCGAAATTACATCCATGAAGACTGTGAAGGTTAAGTGCCTGTGGCAAAGTTTTAGGTAACTGGGTTTCTGGGCCAATGATTCCTCCTAAAATCACCTCCTGAAATCAACAGTCTGAACTTTCTGAATAAGAGCAGAGCCGACCTTTGCAAAGATCTCTGCGACACTGGAGACACAGGGAGAGAGCAAAGATTAAACGGGATTATGTAGAACATCATCTGTGGCCTAAAACGGGAAGAGAAACCAAAATCAACTTAAAGGAAAGAAACTACCTGATAAGAAATGTTTTTACAAATCTAAATAATTAGAGAAAAGCAGATTTTAAAGAATTCGATTCCGTGAGCCGGGCGTGGTAGAGCACGCCTGTAATCCCAGTGGCTTGGGAGGCGGAGGCAGGAGGATCTCAAGTTCGAGACCAGAGGCAGTCTGTATAATTTAGCAAGACCCTGTCTCAAAAAGTAAAAAAATGGGCTGAGGGTGCAGCTCAGTGGGCCAGCATTTGCAAAGCATGCAAGCGCGAGGCCCTGGGTTCAATCCCCAGAACTGCAGAAAAAAAAAAAAAAAGAAAAGAAAAAAGAAAAAAAAAGAAAAAAAAAAGTTTCTTGCAACACACAAAAAAAAAAAAAAAGAAAAGAAAAAAAAAATTTCCAGGTAGCAGAAATGGGCAGCGCACAAAATAGGAGCAAGAACTGTCAAGTGTTAGAGCTAAAAGGAAGATTGGCGACCAGGTCGTCCAGACCCTTCATGCGACAGTTGAGCACACAGGTCCACAGAGGTGGAGGCCCTGAGCTCTCCACCAACAACACTAAAAGAAAATGAAGCATCTCAGCTCTAAGTCCAGGACTCTTCCCAGGATGTTGCCTGCATCAGGAGAGCCAATGGGGTAGGGACGCAGCTGGAAAGCCTTCTGGAGCCACACTGCAGAGTCGAAAGGGCTGGATGTCTAGGGGTTTAATCATACGGTGCCAGAACCACCCTGTGCTTGTTAAAATGACATCACGGGGTGTGTGAAATCCATGTTTTAAACTCTTTCCTAGAGTGATTCCGAGGGCTGGGATTTACCTCAGTTGGTAGGGTGCTGCGCTGTAGTCTCTGAGGTCCCGAGTTCGATTCCCAGCACCAAAAAATGGGAGAAGGGCCTGGCAATCCACTCCCAAGGCAATCCCAAAACAGCCATTGAAAACCCTATGAGGGTCGCTATGAGTCGGATACCGACTCCACGGCACACAACAACAAACAACAAAGAGTGATTCGAATGTACTTCATAAATTAGAAAATTGAAAATAAAGAGAGAGGAAGAAAGACTGGCCAGAGGGTCAGACAAAGAGGTAATCAGATGAGAGCGAGACAGAGGGCAAAATGTCACACTATGAGAAAGGAGTGCAGCAATCTTAGAACTGGCAGCATCCCAAGCTATAATTTGCCTGTGTGTTTGGGAGGCCAAGTGCCTGTCATGAAAGGTCATATGAATAGATAAGGAACTTCAAAATCAGGGGCCTAGATATGCGACCCATGGGCATAGTAAGCATCCGAATTACAAAGAGAGACTGGATCTCAGTTCTGTCTGGTTTCCTCCCTCTGGGACGAGTCCACAAGGCAAAGAGTAGAAGCCAGAATTCACCAATCACAGGCACAAAGTAAACGCATAAATATAAGTAGATCGGGTTCCGTTGTTGTTGTTAGGTGCCATTGAGTCAGTATCCAACTCATAGTGACCCTGTATACAATAGGCAAAACACTATTGCCAGTGTTTCTTTGCTGTTCATAGGGTTTTCAGTGGCAGATTGAATTTTGGGTTGCCAGGTCTGTCTCCCAAGCCTACAGCACCTGGCATTCCCAGGTGGTCTCCCACCCAAGTACTAACCAGGCCTGACCCTGCTTAGCTTCCGAGATCTGACAGGATCGGATGCCACAGGGCTATGGCTGCAGGCTGGGCTCTATAGATACAGCCAAACTTCTAAGACCTTCTGATTCAAGGATCAGTTTTACTTTATAGCGGCCGTGGTTCATCCGGCAAGTTCTGAGTTCTATGTTACATATCTGAAGTTCTAAATCAGGAAACCAAATTGGCTGGATGTGGATGCTTTCCTTCTTTCTCCTGATGAATTGGGTATTTATTAGAACGGATTGACAGCAGAAAGGACAATCAGGCTAGCTTGGAGGATTCTGTTCTCCAATAAAACACTGGCTTAAAGATGCTCAAGAGAGGAGGACAGGCTACAAGTTGGTTAGGGAAAGAGCTGTCAGGCCGCTGCAGTTCAAAAACCCTGTTTCATAGTAGCAAAAACAACCACCGTTCCTATAGCACCCACAGTACTTCCTCTTTCATAACACACACCTCACTTATTTACAGCTGTCTTCACCACTAGACTCCAGGAGGCAGGGCGCATAACCAGGGGGCTTTGCTCTGTGTCTGTACCTTTAGCAGAGTGACTGGTAGAGAGCTGTACTCAGTCATTTGTTGAGATAACAGCTATGTTGTTGTTGTGTTGTTGTTAGGTCTACAGCTGTTGAATTTGAATTCCTCTGTGAATGTGGCCATCGAGTTGGTATCCGACTCATAGCGACCCTGCGTACAACAGGTGAAACACTATTGTGGTGCTTCTCTGCTGTTCATAGGGTTTTCAATGGCAGATTGATTTTGGGGAGTGGGTTGCCAGGTCCATCTCCTGATAATAGCTATGTTGTTATTGTTAGGTGCTGTCGAGTCGTGTCTGACACACAGCAACCCTCACAGGGTTTTCAACGGTAGATTGTTTTGGGATTGCCTTGGGAGTGGGTTGCCACATCCTTCTCCCATTTTTGCGGCGCTGGGAATCGAACTCAGGACCTCAGAGACTGCAGAGCAGCGCTCTACCAACTGAGCTAAATCCCAGCCCCTAATAATAGCTATAGCTATCATTTATATTTGGGAGTGTTTTCAATTAAGATTGACATACAAGAGAGGAAAACCCCTCCACCTGTGTGAAGCTGTATCTTCTTTGGAAAGAAACATTCCTTTCTATTGATATGAAAGAGCCAAGCAAGTGTCCCATATGGGGAGGTCCCAATAATATCCCCATCCCTCACGGCTGACAAACTCTGTGCTTCACTCACTCTTTGCCTGGATCAAGTTACGAGGATACAGCTGAGGTATCTTGCTCAGGGAAGATTTGGGATACTGCTTTGGGAGGAGTAGGAATGAGAAGGTAGTAAATACCATGATAAGAAAGACAGCAGGGACAAAGGGAAATTAATCACCCAAGAATGAAGACCTCAATGACCACAGTAGGGGCGGTGACTGGAGATGCGGTGCTGAGACCTTTGGACTAAGCACCAGGGGCCCTGGGTTTTGGTGTGCACTCTTGATTTGGTTATGTGATCTTGGGTAAATCACTTTACTTCTTTGGGATTTGGAGCAGAAAATCCAATAAGGATTATTTTCTGGTTGTTTGGATCTGTGCTGCCTGGCCCCTCCATTACAAACCTACCTGCTCTCTGGGATGTGTTGTACTAGGAACCATGGGGTCTACAAAGCCACCTTGGACAGATTCCAGCTCTTGGTGTTTGTTGTCAGGTGCCCTTGAGTCAGGTCTGATTCATAGCAACCCCGTGTACAACAGAATGAAACACTCCCCAACACCGTGCCATGCCCAGTGGTATGTCAGTGCTTCACTGCTATTCATAGCATTTTCAATAGCTGATTGTTTCGGGATTGTTTCGGGAGTAGGCTACCAGGTCCTTCTCCCATTATCGCAGTGCTGGGGATGGAACCCAGGGCCTCAGCGAGTGCAGAACAGCACTCTACCAACTGAGCTATGGTCCCGTCTCTAGGAGCTTCCAATCCAGTGGGTAAACTGAGACTGTGTTAGCCCATCTCCTTCTATATGCCACATGCTGTGCTCCTTTCCTGAATGAGCCAGCTCAAGAGAGTTTCAGCTTACTGAACCCCTTCCTTATTTGGAATCCAGGATGCTGAGTGGGGCAACCCCAAAGAAAGGCTAAAACCAACAGCCTGGGGAGCCTGCTCATGCACCTTACTCCTCTGGCCTTCAGCTCTTAATGCACGTGTGCCTGTGTACACACACACACACACACACACACACACACACACACACCACGCACCCCACATTCATACCCAAGCATCCGCAAGGTACCACCCAACCCAAAAGGGGACATAGGGGTGAGTATCGGTGGAATGTACTATAGTAAGAAGAGCACTGCATTTGGGATCACACCTGCCATGGAACTATACCTCTAGTTTTATGATCATGAGCAAGGCAATGCTCATCTTCCTAGAGCGTCAATATTCTTATCTTTCAAATAGGAACAGTGCTGGGAAAACAAGATGGCGTAGGTTTGAGGGAGGAAACGGCAGGAAGTACCGAGTGTCTCTTCCTGTTCCTTTTTGCACTACCCTTTCCCTCTCCCCCATATGGCAAGCGTGTCATGTACAACAGTCCCACTCTTGAGTGAGGAAGGCACTGAGTGGGAGGGTGGGAAGCAGAAAGTCCGATTCCATCCAGGGTGAGGGTCAGGTCCTGCTTCCCCTCCCGGCGGGTCCTAGGTAGCCTGTTAGCACTGGGGCTACTCTGCAATGGCTCTTTGTGCTCTCCCCAGACTTCTACTACACATCTGTGCTTCTTCTCAAGTCTTTCTCCAGAATACAGTAGGTGGAAAATCGTTTATAACCACCAGACTTCACACAATCGCCACAACACAAGGTAGAAGGTCCTAGGCATCTCATGAGAACACTGTCACGGATGTTCTGAAGAGAGAAGGCAGGGGATGGGGCAAAGGACCTGGGAAAATGGGTGCAGATATTTAAAATGGATCTAGATGAATAGATGTAGCTAGTTGGAAATGGACAAAGGCTATGCAGTTGGAGATACGCCAGGTTAGCAAGGGAAATAGAAGGATCAATGTAAAAGTGAAAGACTGCTTCAGAACGGTAGGGTTATGCATCTTTCATTCAGGACAGAGCTGCAGGACTCCAGCTCTGTGCTGAGGACCCGGTGTCTAAGGCAGAAACGAACCCTGCCCTGTGAGCCCTAGCAACTGAGAGATGAGATGTAAAGAGGCAATGAAAGCTAGGACAATCCTCAGGTGGTGCCATAGATGGGCATTAAGAAGAATAACTGGGGGGAAGGATATACCTGAAGATGGCAGTGTTCACGGAAGACCTCTCTGACAAGAGGCTGGGCATGGTTTTTCTGGCTGAACCCACAGCCTTGCACACACTTTGCAAGTGTTCTACCACTGAGCTGCACCCAAGTCCCTTTTTTATTTTTTATCTTGAGACAGGGTCTTGCCAAATAACGCAGGCTGCCTCTGGCCTCAAACTCACAATCCTCCTGCCTCCACCTCCCAAGTCGCTGCGATTATAGGCATGCACCACCAAGGCAGGCACGTTTAAGGAACTAAAAAGAAGCCCCTGTGGCCTGAGCTTAGGAGGAGAGAGGCCGGAATGAGGCCAGAAGGGCTGGAGAGGACTGGCTTGTAATCATTTGGTATGGAGTTTGGGTTTTAATTTATTCTCCAAATGGGGAACCAATACAAAGTTTTAAGCAGGAAAGTAGGCACAATTACACACACACACACACACACACATATGTATATATGTATGTATGTGTGTATATATATATATACACACACACAGATTATATATATGTGTGTATGTATATGTGTGTATGTATGTATGTGTGTGTGTATATATGTGTGTGTGTATATATGTGTGTGTGTGTATGCATATATACATATATATAAAATTTTGGGGGAGCGGTACTAGGGGCCTGAGGCTAGGGTGTCATGCATATTTTTGCAAGCACTGTACCACTGGGCTGCACACCTAGTCCTTTTTTAAATTTTTTATCTTGAGACATGGTCTTCCTAAGTTATACAGGCTGCCTCTGACAGCGAACCTGTGATCCTCCTGCCTCTGCCTCCTGAGTCACTGGGATTACAGCGTGAGCCACTGTACCCAGTTGGTTTATATTTTTAAAGACTGCTTTTTCTGCAGGATAGATGTGCTGTCATCTATTACTATATAACAACAAACTTAGCCGTTTAAGACAACACACATCTATTATCTCACAGTAGTGGTGGGTCAGGAGTCCAGGCCCTGCTTAGCTGTGTCCTCTGAAAAATGGGTGAAATGCTAGTGCGGTCACCACAACCCATGTTTGTAGGTGTCCAAACCTAGTTTTTACCTGTGCATCTGAAGCTGGTTAAATGACATCATCTTGGACAACTCACATATGTCTCTTAAACCCTTGTTTTCCAATCTATAAAATGGAAATAATAATACCAACTGCAGGATTACAGGGGCTGGAACTTTGCTCAGTTGGTAGAACGCTGCTCTGCAGTCTCTGAGGTCCCTGGTTTGATTCCCAGCTCCACAAAAATGGGAGAAGGATGTGGCAATCCACTCCCAAGGCAATCCCAAAACAATCAGTCATTGAAAACCCTATGAGGGT
This sequence comes from Pedetes capensis, assembly GCA_007922755.1. Lineage (NCBI taxonomy): Eukaryota > Metazoa > Chordata > Mammalia > Rodentia > Pedetidae > Pedetes > Pedetes capensis. The sequence continues at coordinate 18,538 of VMDO01010747.1, forward strand.
CGCTATGACTCCGACATGACTTGACGGCTCCTAACAACAACAACAACAACTGCAGGATTGGGCTGGGGTTTAGCTCAGTTGGTACAGTGCTGCTCTATGCTCTCTGAGCACCCAGGTTCCATCCCCAGCACCGCAAAAATGGGAGAAGGATGTGACAATCCACTCCCAAAGCAATCCTGAGAACAATCAGCCACTGAAAACCCTATGAGGGTCACCATGAGTCAGACCCAACTCAAGGACACCTTACAACAGCAACAACAGCAGGATTAGAGCCAGGAATAAATGACGCAATGCTTGTAAAGCATCCCCTCTGAAGCCCGGGATATAAGGATCCCACACCGTGTCAATAAACCATATGTTCATAAGGATTGACTCACATCAACCAAACTTGCTGGATACCCACATATCGACCAGCATTACCAACAGTGAAAACATAGGAAGAATAACTTGCTAACACAGGGATGTTCATGTTATGTGGTCAATGTGTTTTCTCCTTGGGAGGAGTGTCTGCATGGGAAGATCACACGCTGTCAGAAATGATTTTGTGAGACAGAAAAGGGGCAGAAGGAGGTGGGTCTCTGGGAAAATGCAGCTGTAATGAGGGCGCAGACTATCAAGGCACTGCTTGGCCGACCTTCAAAGGCTAAGGCAGAGATGTGATGACCAGTACTCGCTCCTGGGGTTTTGTAGACATCAAGCTGACTCTGCTTCTTTCCTTGTACCCTTAGGTGGGTTAGCATGTGGTTCATTCAGTGGCTGTATCTTAGGTCTGATGACACAATCCCTTCAACACAGCTGGAGGTGGGTGTTTGGGGGTTGACACTGTCTCCCAGGATGTCCTCTTTTAGTCAATGGCTAAGCTCATTGACTCTTACCAACGCCCTTGGAAAATGAGTGAATCCCATGTTGGGAGGGGTGGATGCATTTTGTAGTACAGTTCTATTTAACATTCTCCAAATGTACCACTTATTCAACAGGGTGGCTTTGCAGATGAGGATACTGAGACCCTATGTTGTTGTTGTTAGGTGCCATGGAGTTGGTATCCGACTCATTGCTACCCTGCATACAACAGGCGAAACACTATTGTCAGTGCTTCTCTGCTGTTCATAGGGTTTTCAATGGCAGATTGATTTTTGGGAGGGGGTTGCCAGGTCCTTCTCCTAAGCCTACAGCACCTGGTGTTCCCAGGAGGTCTCCCATCCAAGTACTAACCAGGCCTGACCCTGGTTAGCTTCCAAGATCTGACTGGATCGGATGCCACAGGGCTACAGCTGCAGGCTGAGACCCTATAGGGATCCCCTATTAAAGATGGAGCCAGAGTTCAGACCCTGTCTTTGGTCCCTGGCAGACAACCAGGCCCCGACAGTGTCCACTCCAAGACACCCTTTGTATGGAATGTTTGTATCTGCCTAGCAGACCCACGCTTTGAAAGCTTTACGTATAACTCACATCCACCAAAGGAAAAATTTAAAAGCAACTCAGTTTCTCCTATCATTATGAGGTCTCTGTCCAAACAAGCCCTCGCGGAGCGCCGGTACAAAGCGGCCCTCTCCAGCCGGGGTTTTCCAGGCCACTCTCACTGGGAGCAACCGCCTTCGCTCCCAGCCCCCCTCCCCACACTCATCTCATTGTTTCCAATGCACGCTCTCGAGCAGAGGACGCAAGGGTGGTCTCGGCGGGGCTCCCCTGCGCTCTCCCCCGATGCGCTCCGCACCCCAGCGCTGGTCCACGGATCGCGCCAAAGCCGCTGGTGCCAAGGAGCCCGGCGCGCCCGCGATAGGCTGGGAGCAGGCAGCGGAGCACAGCCCGGGGCTGGGCTGAAGGAGCTGTCAACCAGCTGCTCCACCCGCCCTCCGTCCCCTCCCCGCTCGGTGACGCCGGCAGCCCCCGCGCCTCCGCCTCCTTTCCTCGCCGCTCCCGCCCGGCCTCCGCGCTCCGCCAGCCTCGCGCCCGCCCCGCAACTTCACCCCGCGAGCGGACACGGCAGGCAGCGGGCGTCGGGGACCGGACTGTCACCGTGGCCCTCTCCCCCCTCGCCCAAGTGAATGAGCTTAGGCTGCGCGCACAACCCCAGCGCACACCGAGTTGGCAGGGAGACTCCAGATGCCGCTGAGCCCTGCGTGTACCCGGTCATGACCGGGAGCGTTCGTCCTTAGGTAGGTGCCCCTCTTTCATTCTTTCTCTTCCGACTGTGCCCGCAGCCCGGTGAGGCCCGGGTGAGGGGTGTCCTAGACCCGAATGGGCGCTACATGGGGAGACCTTGGGACCAGGCACCCTGGCCTCCGTCCACCCCAGCGGGTCCGGGCATCTGATGCCCACAAGGGAGGGAAGGGAAGTTGGCGAGCGCAAGGGACCCCGCGCCTTTGGCAGGCTGAACTGAAAGATGCCCTGGGGAGTGGAGGGACGGCCCTCCTCAGGAGGCTCCAGGCGAGGACAGCGCTGCCTGGGACAGGGAATCGGGGCCGGAGTCTGGCTGGCCTGGGGGGTGGGGAGGGGTCCGAGTGTGAGCGCGGCGGATGGGGGTCGTAGGGGGCTCTAGGCTATAGAAAGACTGTTGGCACCCAGCAGCAATGGAGAATCCAGCCCAGGGTCTTCATTTACCCGGGGCTGACCGGTTGTGCTTGGCTGTGAACCAGCCCCTTCCTCTTCCATCTGAATTCCAAATGGGCCCGGTGGAGTGGGGGTCTGAGAATCAGAAAGGGGGATAAGAATGGAGAAATGTGTCCTCGATGGGGACTTGTGTCTAGAAGGGTAGGAGGGGGCTGCACTCGAGGCCAGGGGCGCCCTAGCAGGTGTCGGTGGAGTGGGAAGGAAGACTCTTACCCCGCTCCCTCTCACAGGACAGTCGGCAGCCAGAGCGACACCTGGCTTTGGAAGGGAGTTGGTGCCCTTTGAAATTAAATAAGCAGAGGCCAGCCAGGTGTTAAGGTGGCAGAAGGACAGCGGTGAGGTGACATTTCCCTCTGGAGCGAGAGAGCAAGTGGAAGGCGGGGACGACCAGGCTGGTTGTGTTGGGGTGGGGAGGGTGCGAGCCAGCCCCGCAGCCTCTAGGTTCTTATCGTGCAGACACCTGTATGTTGCACAAGTGACTCAGAAGAAAGGTCCGAGGGATCTAGCCGGGGAACAGTTGTGACCCCATAGGAGACCCCTTGGGGGTCTTTCCTCCCTGCTCACTCCTGCCCCGCTTTCTCCACTAGTGGCCTTCACGTGGGGCAGCTGCCTCATTGTCACCTGGCATGCAATCATTTCTTCCCTGTTGTTTTTATCAGGTTTGGCTGGCTCTGAAAACATGCCCTCCTCCTTCCCACCCGCACCCCAGTCTCCCTACCGGCTTACTTCTCCCCGTTCTCTTTCTCCTCTGCCCTCTCACAATGTCCAGCTCCACCAAACTGTCCTGTAGGCTGTCCCAAGCAGGAGAGGCCAGCCAGGAGCTCGCCCAGAACCAGCAGCATCCCAGCTTGCCTCTTTGTTGTTGTTAGGTGCCCTGGAGTCCAGTCCGACTCATAGTGACCCTCATAGGGTTTTCAGTGGCTGTTTCGGGATTGCCTTGGGAGTGGGTTGCCACGTCCTTCTCCCATTTTGCTGTGCTGGGAATCGAACTCGGGACCTCAGAGACTGCAGAGCAGTGCTCTGCCAACTGAGCTAAATCCCAGCTTGCCTCTAGTGGTTAATTAAGCAGCAGCCAGTGGTCACCCCCCTTTTGTAGGAGCAAATCGTGGGAATGCATCCGCTTAGGCCGTCCGTGGCTTGGGGAGGGGGCCTCCCTGCTTCTGTCTCTGCTCCCCTAGCCCAGCCTTCAGGACCAGACACCTGTAATACACGGCTCCTTCAGTGGCGATGTAGCCAAGGGATGGGTTTTTGCCCTGGAAGGTAATGCATTTGCCTGTCCGAAATTTTACTGCATCCAAATGTCAGAAAACAAACATTGGAGGATCAGTTTAGTGAAAACATACTGCATTTGTTGCTTTCCCAAAAGACTTCCCAACTGGTGTCGCTTCCCTCTTCCGCTGACACTCTCGTGTGTGATTTTGCTCTGAATATTTTATCCTCAGTATAAATATAAAGAAATACCGAGCTGGAGACTGCAAACAGAAAGCACGCCCCGGGGACTTGCATAGAATTCTGTTTACCCAAACACAAATTCCAGCAATGGATCCCTTCCCTTTGTTAATTACAAAGTAAAGTTATTTCTAGGAGAGAAGGGACCTGTCCCATTTCGAGAGGGACCTAGAGAAGTCGAGGGGACTAGGGAGGAGATATTTATGTTCCTAGATCTTGGCAGCTAGGTTTACATAAAAATTCCATGCTTTGGTATTGAAGTCCATGGAGTGGGACCTTGCCACCGTCTTACCCTAAATCTGAGGTCCGCTAAAATGGAACCATCCCTACTACGCTAAATCCCCACAGCCTAGCTGGGATACCAACCACATGCCCCACTCTAACCAAACCAAGCCACTTCTCTGTTACATTTTGAGCTCATTTTCAGAGTATTATTTCACCTCACTGTCAAGAGACCAAAGCGCAGACAAAGACAGCTGTGGAGGCTGAAGAGCAGAGCTTTCAGATTTCATAGTAAATGGTCAGGCTGTGCAAACAATATTCCCTTGGGTCGCAGAGTCTGCAAACCAGTGTTTTACCCGTCATTGCATTCAATGGGCTGGAAAAAAAATTAAAAAGTTGCCTTGTTGTTATTCTGAAAAGAAGTCAGAAGTCTAAAGCCAGTTTCTTTGCCTTTCTTGGGAGGAAGTGGTGGTGGAAGCGAAAGTCGTTTTATTTACACAATGGGCACTCCTCGGGGCAATGGCAGATTTGACTTTCCATTTGGGCTTCCTGGGTACTGGTGACTGTGAGCAGGGCCTTGGTTTCTGAACAGCTCCTTTACCAGGGTTATTTTCATCTGCCAGGCAAAACTCCATGTGCCGGGAGAGGGAGACAGCTTGTGTTTGTAGCCATTCAACCAGAAAAGAATAGCAGCTAAAATCAGACAATGGAGCAGGAGAATTAGGGCGGGGGTGGGGAGACGAGGTAGGGATAGCCCAGTGGCACATAATTGGTTCCCCAAAGGCAAATCTAGGTGTGGAAGGTGTCATGAAGCAGTTGTTGTGTGATTATCAGGCAGATTTGCTCAGGAGAGGGAAAGGATTATGAGTATGAGCTTTTTCATCAGGAAGAAGCCTTTCTTCTGGCTTCATTTCTCTCTGATTTGAGAATCATGTCCTCTGTGGGCAGTTCTTCCAACAACATGAAACGAAAACCTTGCAAATGAAAACCTTACTGGAAGCCTGCGTGTCGATTCAACACGCAAATGAAAACCTTACTGGAAGCCTGCGTGTCGATTCAACAAAACAGAATCATTCAGTACAGCATGTATGAATGAACTGATACCCAAACACCCACGTGGCCTCTTCCCTCTTCTGGCCCTCCTCTCTCGGAGGCCACAAACTTCCTCTCTGGGTTAATGGTCCAGCTTTTTGTTTGGTTTGGTTGTTTGGTCACAGTAAGCTCATCCCACTTGGGTTGGGAATGTTCCCTGAAAATCATAGATGTTTTTCTGAGTGAGGCAGGCTATCTAGAAAAGATCATTTACACATGGCTCCGTGCTGAAGCGCCCTGCCTCCAAGGCCACCCCGAACACCAGGAGGAAAGGAAGTTGCCCTGGCTTATTTTATTGTGTGTTGTTTGCACGACATGGAGGAGTGCTATAGGGGGAGAGGAACGCGTTCACACATTCATTATGCTAATTACAAAGGAAATTAGATTTTTTTCCAACAGTAAAAGCAAATGAGGTTCACTGTTTCTACTTTGTGTTGCACGAGATCAAAATGAGCTCCCAGCCAGACCAAGAAAGGAGCTGTCTTAAACAAAAGGAGCACTTTTCATTCTGCTTAACATTTGAAAATATAATAAACTGATCGACAGTCATTTTTAATTCTGAGGTGGATTTTAAGTCCAAGCCTTCAACGTTATATAATCTTGCGAAGGTCTGTTTTTTGGTTCAGTTTAACCGTGCATTCACCAAACAACTATTTTGGAATGTGGTCAATGTAAAAGTATAAGAGATTGATTAAACCTTCTAGGGAGTGTCATCAAGTAAGGAAGAAGGAACAATTCTGTGGGGCAATGTGCTGTGGGTGACTACGTGTCCTGATTTGCTCAATGTATTAGTCAGCTTTTTGTGACTGTAACAAAATACCTGATGCAGGGTACTCATGAAGTAAAGAGAGGTTTATTTAGCTCACTGTTTTAAAAGCTGAACCTCCAAATGGTATTGTGGCTACTTGATGATGGCCCACCTTTCACTGTGTCACCAAATAGTGGATAGCAATGGTTATAGCATGTGTGAGAGCAAGCAAGTGATGACTTCGCAAACCAGGACCAAAGAGAGACTGAAGTCCTGTGATCTCTTAGAAAGCTCACTGCCAGTTGACCAAAGGATCTCCTGTGAGGTCCCACCTCCCAAATAATTCCACCACCTCCCTATAGCACCACCCTGGGGACCAAGCCTTTAATCACATGGGCCCTTGGGGGAACACCCAAACCATACCCAAACCTCCCCCACCCTGTACACCCACTGTTACAGCATGATAATTGACAGCACTCCCTTCGCTCTGAAATATTTGGGTTTGAACAATGAGTCCCACAATTACCCTGGAGAACAGAGCTAAGGAGAGAGGAAGAAGGCTGTGATCGCATTAGGCTGTGAAGCTTTCACTCTTGCGACTGATAGAAGATTATGGGTAAATGGAAGGGAGAAGGGGGCTTGCCAGATAAGACTGCATAGACTGAGCTCCCTGAGGGCACTCAGGGACCGCTTTGTTCATCCCATGCTGCCTAGCCAGCAGTAGACATCAAATATTAATAAGCTACCTGTGACTCCAGATTTAAGAGCAAGCCCGAAGGTAGGAAAGGTCAGGCAAGTGAGAAGGGGCGAGGCGGCCACGTGGGAAGAGTTGTGAAACGAGTTATTATGAATAATGATGAGGAGGTCAGAATAAGACTGGCCAATGGCCATACCAGGGAAAAAAAATAGCCTGCATGTAGAAAAACAGTATCTCTTAACTCTTTCTTGTATTCCTCCGTCTCTTACCTTTTGTGCCTAAGGCAACCGGCTCTCCCTTCTAGCCCCGGAAGTGATCTCTTCCCTTCTCAAGCAGACTGTTCAGGAAGGAACGGAAGAAACAATGGCTCCATTCTCCACTCTTCAGCCTTGTCTCTCTCTGCCCTTGTCCTCCAGGAGAGCTCGTGGAAGGGAGGCCAGGCAGGAGGAGGAGGGGAAGAGTACCTTAAAAACACAAAAGCAACACAGATCAGCACAAAGAGTCCTGGCTTTTTTCTTCCTCCTAGTAGGAAGAATAAATTCAAAATGACAGTTGACAGGAGCCAGAGCAACTCCTGAGAGGTTAATCCTAGTATGACATTCGATTTCCCTAATTTTTGCTACAGTTGAAGGTCTAGAACGGCCTGGCCTTGACCTTAGCAGTCTACCCTCCAACTCATGTAGTCCCATACCAGGTGCCCAGCTGATTAGGTAGAAGTTCAAGGTTAACCTACCCTACAGGAAAGTTCCAGAATGACTGCCGGCTGGAAACCCTTGAATGGAAATGCCGTACCAGCCTTTTAGGTTATAAGGGTACAGGTAGGATTTAGCCACTTTGATATGATTCATATCCTCCCAAGTTATAATATGATTTAGTGTCATCTTGGTGATTCTTCATCCTCAGAAATAAATGGAGCTTGGAAAAGGGAGAGACAGAGCTGAGATGACGGGGACACACAGGGAATCCAACATTCATCGGAGCTCAGTTGCAGGCAACAGAATCCACTCACCAGAAAGGATTAAAGGAAAATGGCTTCCAGAATTGCGGGGTCAGGAAGGCCAAGGAAACATACAGTAGGTTGAAGGCTAAGGAAACACACTCTAGGTTGGACTTTGAAAGACACTTTGTAAAACTGGGCTACTAATGGATCCACTGCCCAGCCTGTAGTCAAAGAGCTGCCTGCTCATTTGAGAAGCTACTGGCTCCAAAATGAAGCTGCTATTGCCGTCGCCAGGAAGCAGCCACCACAGAAAAAACAGATATTCCATAAGGTGGCTAGAAGCAGTGATGATAGTAAAAGGACAGTACAGTATGCAAAATAACGTACCCCGCCCCACAAGGTGCTGGTGTTCTAATCCCTGGTACCTATGAATAGGTTGCCTTACATAATAGAAGGGACTTTGAAGGAGGCATCATGGCACACACCTACCATCCCAGCGACCTGGGAAGCTGAGGCAGGAGGATTGCAAGTTTAAGGCCAGAGGTAGCCTGTGCAATTTGGCAAGACTCTGTCTCAAAATGCAAAATAAAAAAGGGGGCTAGGGATACAGCTCAGTGGTGGAGCACTTGCCTAGCATGCATAAGGTTCCTGGATTCAACCACTAGTACTGCAAAAAAAACCAAGCCAAAACAAAACAAAAGGACTTGGCAGATGTGAATAAGTGAAAGATTTAACAGTATCCTGGATGACCTAGCTGGGCCCAGTGTAATTACTTTGGTCCTTAAAAGCAGAGAAGACACATGACTATGAAAAGAAGGTCGGAGAGATGCAATATTGTTGGCTTTGAAGGTGGCAAAGGGGATTCAGGGGGAGGAATGCAGGATGCCTCTAGAAGCTGGTAAAAGACAAGGAAATGAGTTTTCCTGTATAGCCTCCCAAAAGAAATACAGCCCCACTGACACCTTGATTTTGGTCGAGAATTATAAAACTCCAGAACTATAATAAGTGGGTATTGTTGACGCCACCAAATCTGTGAGCATTTGTTATAACAGCTGTAGGAATCTAATACATACACCTTTCCCCTCGCGTCTACCTTCAGGTCATATGCAAATCTATCTGATGGAGGCCTCTGCCTTGAATGTGGGAGCAGAGCTGCAGGGGATTCTGGGAATGGTGTTTCCAGCTTCTGAGCTTCCATACAGGAAGGTGCCCTAAAGAGGGGCTGGGGTGACACTGAGGGCCAGTCAAGCATATCCCATGCAGCTGCCATGAGAAGACACGCAGAGTTTGGGAGCCACAGGTGGATATGTCTGGATTGTCCTCTGAGATAGGGTGGCATGTGGCAAAACAGAAGTGGATGCCTGAGATTTTTAGGAGGTTTAACAAGGCACATGGGGGCGTGGGGAGAAAGGAGGCTGGGAATGGTTGCCTATTTGACTGTGTGAGAAGTTACTATGTGGACATTAAGCAGATTGCAGAAAAGTATCAGTATTAAGGGTGAATACTGGCTTTCTACAGCCTAACCCTCAACCACAGTGCCTCCATACGGTAGATTATATTTTCCAAAGACTGCCTCGACATCAGCTCCTACCCCAAATGATCTTTCTACATGGTGAACCTGACGCTCCTCCCATAGACAGACAGAAGGGCAACGTTCTTCCCTTTAAAAACTGACATTCTTGATCAATAGAGAATGTGACTTTTGTTTTGGTTTGGTTTCTGCTTCTGTTTTGGTTTTTTGAGACAGGGTCTCGCTGTGTAGACCAGGCTGACCTGGAACTTGCTGTATCAACCAGGCTGGCCTCAAATTCACATTGATCCTCTATGCTTCAGCATTCTGTGTGCTGGGATGGATTATAGGCATGCTCCACCATGCCTTAGTTTTTTTTTTTTGTTTGTTTGTTTGTTGTTATTGTTGTTGTTTGGGGTTTGTTTTGTTTTGAGACAAGTTATCACTATGTAGCACAGGCTGTCCTTGAACTCACTTTGTAGACCAGAGACTGGCCTCAAACTCAAGATCCTCATGCCTCTGCTTACTGACTGCTGGGATTATAGGCATGTACCACCACACCCAGCTTGACAATGTGACTTCGAAGGCTAGAACATAAAAAGTGATTCAACTTCTACTTTGTTGGCTGCAATACCAGCTCTTGAAGCTATCAGCCACATGAAAGCTCTGACTATTTCTGAGACCACCATGCTGTGAGGAAGCCCAAGCTATCTGACCACATAGCGTGACCTCAGATTATAAAAACAGAGAATGAAGTTGGCCAGCCCTCAGCAATCCCAGTCCCTACTGCTCCACATCTGGCTACCATCTGACTAATAAAAGAGCCTGAGCCAGAATTGTTCAGCAGAGCTCTCCACAGCTCCTGACTCACTGTTGTTGTTTCAGGCCACTACATTTGGGAATGATTTGTCACCCAGCAATAAATAACTAGATTGGTCCATATAGTCAGGTGGAGAAAAAGGTCAGTTAAGACCACAGTCTTATGTGATTCCTATCAGATTTCTTCACTGTGATGCAAACAACATGGCCTTAGTCAGTAACAGATTTAACCAAATCTAAAGCCCTCCTTCTCCTCCTGTTAAATATTGGCCCAAGAAGCTTACTCTTACATTTTCTATCAGAATTTTGGTTGGTTTGTTGAGAGAGGATTTAGGAAAATGGAATTGGTAGCACTGAGGACTTCCAAACTGGCTAGTCCAGCATGTGGACAAGCAAGTAGAACCATCTCACTATATCAAGTGTTGTTAGGTGCCATCAAGTCATGTCCGACTCATAGCGACCCTTACAGGGTTTTCAATGGCTGACTGTTTCAGGATTGCCTCGGGAGTGGATCGCCATGTCCTTCTCCCATTTTTGTGGTGCTGGGAATCAAAGCCAGGACCTCAGAGTGGCGCTCTACCAACTGAGCTAAATCCCAGCATAGCAAGTGTAGGTGCTGCAAACCTTTACTTTAGGAAGTGTCCTCAAATTGGGGGCCCATTGAGGAGATGGAGAAAAGGAGAAGAAAGAGTACCTGGACTAAGCGCAGTGATCTGGCACCTGAAGCCCAACTCGCCACAGCCGGGGATCCTCTATTCTCACCTTCAGCCAACTGACTGCTTGTTTCTCCCTTCCTGCCATTTCTTTTCTGCACACTCCATCCTCCTGTCCACCTAAACTTTGGTGCTCCTCAAGGTCTTGTGGAGAGTTGTGCATAATAATATTTAGGCCAAGTGATAGGACCTTCAATTTCAGTGGATTTTTGTAGTTTGCAACCACTTCACCTCCATCATCCCATTTAAACCACAGAACAACCCTGTGCTGTAACACCAGTGTTTCTCACTTCAGAAATTGCAAAACAGAACAGAAAGGCTGGCTGGTTTGTCCAAGGTCGCAATGGCGGCGTGCAGAAGAGGCTGCGGTCCCATTCCTCAGGGGATGTCGCTCCACTAACTTGGGCAGCACAATCAGGTTAATCTGGAGAGACAGATGGCTGATTTGTCCTGTCTGCTTTCCCCTTCAGCCACCAATATATGTTGTTGCTGTTAGGTGCCGTCGAGTCGTGTCTGACTCATAGTGGCCCTCATAGGGTTTTCAATGGCAGATTGTTATTTCAGGATTGCCTTCGGAGTGGGTTGCCACATCCTTCTCCCATGTTTGTGGTGCTGGGAATTGAACTCTGGACCTCAGAGACGGCACAGTGGTGCTCTACCAACTGAGCTAAATCCCAGCCCCCATATGGCCTATAAGAAGCCAAAATTCCACTGGGGGCTGAAGTATAACTATTTTCTCTTGTTGTTGTTGTTAGGTGCCATCGAGTCACTATCCAACTCATAGCGACCCTCATAGGGTTTTCAATGGCTGACTGTTTCGGGATTGCCTTGGGAGTGGATTGCCAGGCCCTTCTCCCATTTTTGCGGTGCTGGGAATTGAACTCGGGACCTCAGAGACTGCAGCGCAGTGCTCTACCAACTGAGCCAAATCCCAGCCCCATTTTCTCTTACCACCCAACTAATGGGCTGTGGTTTAGCTCAGTTGGTAGAGCGCTGCTTTGCACTGTCTGCGGCCTTGGATTTGATTCCCAGCACTACAAAAATGGGAGAAGGACGTGGCGATCCACTCCCAAAGCAATTCCAAAACCATCAGCCATTGGAAACCCTATGAGTACCAGAGAGGCACCGACAGTGCCGGGGATTACACAGTGTCTTGGACTATTTTGTTCTGTTGGACATGGGGTCACTATGAGCCGGACCTCCCTCAATGACACCTAACAATAACAACCCAACTAATGCCCTCAGCTGGAACTCATGTACCCTACGATGATATAACAAAATGCTCCCTTTTCAGACTCCCATGACATGCCAAAAACAAGTTTGCCCTTTGAATCTTACCATAGTGCTCTTTGGCCTAAAATAGGATAGAAATGACATGTGCTATTTTTATTGTTATTATTCAAGGGTAATTTTTCTTTTTATAGATCTTTCATGTGGGTTTCTTCACATTAAGACATTTTCCAGATGTAATTTTTTTAAACGATGTTTGGCTTTCTCTTGCAAAATGGCTCTTTCCTTGCTGACGGAAGAAAACAGCTAAAGCAAGGAGCAGCTACAGGGTGACATTGACTCAAGACGTTTTCCTAAATTTGAGTATCAAGCTACAGGCACTGAAAATAAAATATTGAGGGGAAAGGTCATTTTGCATTTAGGGACTGATCTCACTCTTTTATAAGCCAATTGGGGGAAAATAAATCTGGCCAAACCCCCCAAATCCTACCCATGAGTTTCAAGACGTGGTAAAAATGACCTTCCTAGGCCAGGAGTGGTGGCACACACCTATAATCCCAGCAATTGGGAGTGTGACACAGGAGAATTACTAGTTCAAGGACAGCCTGTGCTACCTAGCAAGACTTTGTCTTAAGAAAAATAAAAACAACAAAAAATGACCTTTCTTTTATCTCCCTGTCGGTAAATCATAGGATCCTGAATACACACACAGAGACAAGGCTCTCCAGGGTGCAAGGGGCCTCTGTTAGCTATTTCAATTTTTAAAGATGAATGCAAATCCTGAATTATAGGATTTGTGTGTACATATCTCACATTACATTTTGACATAAAGCTTCCCCTAGTCTAAATAAAAGCTTATGATAATACTAATAATCACTAACATTTAATAGAAGGTAGGGTTTAGCTCAGTGGGTAGAGTGCTTGCTTTGCATACTCTGAGGCCCTCGGTTCGATCCCCAGCACTGCAAAAATAAGAGACAGGCCTGGCAGCCCATTCCCAGGAGTGGGGAAACCCTGTGAATAACAGAGAAGCCCTGATGTGGTGCCTGGCATGGCACAGTGTTGGGGAGCGTTTCATTCTGTTGTACATAGGGTTCCTATGAGTTGGGCCCCACTCAATGGCACCTAACAGCAACATCATTTAATAGTATTTCTAATGTGCCATATATGTGTATTAATTCATTCAGTCCTCACAATAGCCTGAGACAATTACCTTTGTCATTTTATAGATGAGAAAATAAAAACTTCATAAAACCAATAAGATGCAGAGCTCACTTTTTAACCTGGGCTGGGTGGCACTGGAGTTTGGGCGATGGCTGTAAATGCACAAAAACTCTAAATTCAGAGCCCAGTTCCCACAGCAACTAGCAGTCCGTGGCACATTCAGGAAGCCAGAGTTCTCCCACATAACTGGGTTGTGGCAGCCAGGTCTTTTGGCTTAGCAGCTCAAATCTCAGACTGTCCAGGTGGGCTGAGGTTTTCACTTGATATCAAGGCAATCGTGAGCCTCTTTGGGACCCTACTATAATCACAGAGAAGCTTTTCCAGCCAAAGGTCCCGTATCATGGGGGAAAAAGGATGCTTCTCCCCTAAGTAACAATGCATCCTGATAACGCCGTGTCCATAGCAAGCCTTCTTCTTTCTAGGCCAGGACTCTCTCTCACCATGCCTCAGAGAGCTGAACCCCCCCCACCACCACCACACACACACACACACACACACACACAGAAGGGGAGGGGACTAGAGAAGAAACTAACAGAGAAAAAAGGAATCATTCCTTTTCTTTGAGGAGGAGGATTATTGTCTGATCCAGGTCCATATGTAAAGTATCCCTAGATCAATTTTGTCTTAATTACCAAATGTAGGAAAACAAGATCATTGTTAATCCGTGCAGTTTTAATTTATGCATAGAAGAATTATACAGGATAATTACCTGCAGTTGAAGAAAAATGAATGGTGTCAAATCCGGTTAACATACGCATGATTTACCCTTCTGTCTCTCCATCAGAAACGATTTAAAGTGGTAACCAATCTAAATGATAAGCAAAATTGCAGTGGTTTGTTAAGCAGAAGTATTTCCCCCCTTCGATTTGCATCACAAATAGAGTTCTCAGATTTGGACTGATGAGATTTGAATGTAATTTTCAGGACAATAGCTGTGATTCATTGCTTAACTCATATTTGATCTTTTCCAGAAGTGCCCATTTTTCAAATCAGTGCAAGAGAAGTTATCTGCATGGGCCCTACGTTAGCCTGAGTATAATTTCTTTTATGAGGATAACTCAATGGGAATGATGATTATTTCCTTTATCAAGATTCATGAGGAACTTAGAGTAATGATGGCTTTCCTCGTTCCCACATTGTCCCTGAACCTCCATGATGCAGAGGCTTCTAAGAACTAAAACTGAAATAAGCAGCTGGAATAAATTATAGGGCAATGAATGCACACGGATGGAAATTTCCTCACGACTTTTGCCAAGCGATAGATGGCTGTGAAAGCCTTTTTTGAATTCATACATGGTATTGAAAGAAGAGTAAGGCTTGCTTAGAATGTACTTAAAAAATTGTAGGTTAATAGCAGGGTGCGGTGACGCACGCCTGTAATCCCAGCGGCTTGGGAGGTGGAGGCAGGAGGATCGCAAGTTCGAGACCAGAGGCAGTCTGCGTAACTTTGCCAGACCCTGTGTCTAAAAGTAAAAAAATGGGCTGAGGTGCAGCTCAGTGGTCCAGCACTTGCAGACCATGCAAGCATGAGGCCCTGGGTTCAACCCCAAGCACCGCAAAAAAAAAAAAAAAATGTAGGCTGGGGAGATGGCTCAATGATAAAGTACTTGCCTAACGTGTAAGGCCCTGAGTTCAATACAAAAAAAAAAAAAAAAACTGATTTGAAGCTGTTTACAATAATGCACAACTTTTAAAATGGAGAAAATCTATATTAAAGTGCAGAGATGAAGAAAGTAAAGAATCGATGTTCTGAGCCATGCATGGTGGCACTTGCCTGTAAGACCAGCTACTTGAGAGGCTGAGGCAGGAGGATGGCAAGTTTGAGACCTGCCTGAGCAACTTATTGGGATGCTGTCTCAAAATAAAATTAAAAAGGATGCCAGGCGCCGTGGCGCACACCTGTAATCCCAGCGGCTCAGGGGGCAGACGCAGGAGGATCACAAGCTCGAGACCAGAGGCAGTCTGTGGAACTTAGTGAGACCCTGTCTCAAAAGTGAAAAAAAAAAATGGGCTGAGGGTGCAGCTCAGTGGTCCAGCACTTGCAAAGCATGCAAGCGTGAGGCCCTGGGTTGAACCCCCAGTACCACAAAAAATTAAATTAAATTAAATTAAATTAAAAAGGGATGGGGATGCTTAGTGGTAGCCTAGCAAGACTGAGGCCCTGGGTTCAACCCCAAGAAAAAATCCTACAGTCTTGCTATGGTTGCTCTGAGCTTCCTTGCAGCCAGGCAAAGAGGGGAGCAGAGTACGTTATCGCTTAAGTTGTTGCCATCTGTACAAAATACAGCAATCCCCAGATGGCAAACTTCCCTAATAATGAATTATGAAAGAAAGGTCATGTATGGGATCAGATACACAGGAGGTTAATGGAGTTAGCGGACCCAAAGCATGACCATGAAACTCAAAAGGCAGCCCTATGCTCGCTGATGTTACTGTTTTCTTATCTGTCAAGCTCTCCTAGAGATCTAAAAAAGGTAACCAAAGAAAATGTTAGGAAGAGAAAAGAAGCATCCATATTTGGCCTTCAATTGCCCTTTCTCAGGAAAAAGTGATACAACTTAATCTAAGCCAAACTCACATGCCACACCCAGATTTTGTTCTCAGCAAATGTGAGGAGCAGCGCTGAACTTTCCTGACACCTTGCCCTATGCCCTGGCACACAGGAGCCCCACTTAGACAACGGGGTGACAACTTCTCAAGAGTCTCATTACTGTGCCAGAATTTGTCACTTGAGATTTTAGGGTCTAGTAAGACCAAGTTGGGGCTGGGATTTGGCTCAGTTGGTAGAGCACTGCGCTGCAGTCTCTGAGGTCCCGAGTTCAATTCCCAGCACCACAAAAATGGGAGAAGGGCCTGGCAATCCACTCCCAAGGCAATCCCAAAACAGTCAGCCATTGAAAACCCTATGAGGGCCTCTATGAGTCGGATACTGACTCGATGGCACCTAACAACAACAACAAGACCAAGTTGATGAGCAAAACATATTGTTGTTGTTAGGTGCCATTGAGTCAAATATGACTCAGTGATCCTAGGTAAAACAGAACAAAACACTCCTCAACACTGTGCTATGCACATGATCTTTTTATGCTTGAGCCCAATGTTGCAGTCACTGTTTCTTCTCATTTTGAGTTGTGCCACATCAGCAAAAGGAGGTCGCAGGGGCTTTACTCCATTCCAGTCATTAAGATCAAACTACTTTTAGGAGGCAATTCTTCCCTAGTCATCTTTTCAGTGCCTTCCAACCTGGGGGGCTCATTTCCTGGCACTATATCTGACAGTGCTTCTCTGCTATTCATAGGGTTTTCAATGGCTAATTATTTTGAGAGTGGGCTGCCAGGTCCTTCTCCCTAATCTGTCTCAGTCTGGAAGCTCAGCTGAAACCTGTCCACTATGGGTGGCCCTGATGGTATCTGAAATACAGGTGGCATAACTTTCAGCATCACAGCAACGTGCAAGCCCCCACAGCATGACAAGCTGGCAGACACATGTGGGGGAGCAAAAACATAGCAGAGCCTAAAAACGTAAAACTTTCATTATTAGGTAAGACTATTTGTCTTCTTACCCTGGACATTGATGATGACAGTGATATCAATCACAGCATCAGTTTAACTGAGTACCTACTTTGTGCCTAGCATTATACTCTACAAGCTTGATGTCTTTTAGTCCTTACAAATTAAGACGCAAAGGTCATTGTTCAAAAGAGGAGATTCACACTGGTTTTGTGACTGCAGAGTGAGTAGTCACAAATCATCCAGCTTACTGTGTGTGTGTGTGTGCGTGTACATGCATGCACTTAACCCTGTGCATCCTGCTACCTCCTTGTGCTTGTTTCTTCTCTGTACCCCTTATTAAGGGGCTAGGATTTAGCTTAGTTGGTAGAGCGCCACTCTGTAATCTCTGAGGTCCTGGGTCTGATTCCCAGCACCGCAAAAATGGAGGACGTGGCAAACCACTCCCAAGGCAATCCCGAAACAGTCAGCCATTGAAAACCCTATGAGGGTTGCTATAAGTCGGACCCGACTCGATGGCACCTAATAGCAACAACCCCTTATTAAAGAAGCTGGCTATGACAATCTCTAAGACTCTATGTCATTTAAAGGCCCCTATTAATTAGACCTGTGATGGTATACAGTTGTCTCTTAGAAATAATGTAACAGATTCACATGTAAAACTTAGGTACACTTTCATCTACTAAGACAAATGCCCTTTCTTCAACAGTTCGCCTTGACTCTGGAAGTGCCAACAATCACATAGCTGGTAAATGTGACACTTGTCCTTTCCTACTGTGAATATTAATTGTGACACACGGTATAATCCAGAATGCCGTTCTGGAGGGCGGCAGAAGGGTAGGGGGTGCCATGACCAGCTATGTCCTGCCACCTGTCCACCCTTTACTCCCCCTTCTCCCTCCGCCTTGAATACCCCCATCAGAACAGTTGGAGGCATCTGCTCTTGGGGCTGGCGCACCCCTACTGCTGACTCAGAAACAACAGGCCCATCCTGCCAAATGATATATTTTTGGTGCAGAGAAAAATTCTGTCCCTCCTAGGGATCAAAATACAGCCTTCCGTGAATGCATGTCATTTTGGAAAGCCATTGTCTAGTTCGCTTTCTGAGCTCTGCTCATCCTCTTTGAGGATACTCAACATCCACATTCAAGGTTCCTCACACTTTCAGTTGCAAAGTCTCATGGTGAGGTTTGAGAAAATTGCATCCTTCAAAAGAGAAAAGGTTCAGAGCAGTCGATCGTCTGGAAGGCATTCACTGACACATCATAACTTAGAAAATCAACTCTTAAAAATGCCCGCTTAATGGTAAAGGGCCCTAGGATCCCCCCACTACTTCTAATATCAACTGCATGTATTAAATAGGAAGAATCAACAATTTCTTTCTTCCTTTGCAACTATGTCCTATACATCTGTCTAACAGACACCTTATTCAGCTTATGAATTCAACTTTCAAGAGAGCCAAGAAAGTAGAATACCCACTATAAATGAGAGCCCAGGTATGGTTATAAAACTTATGACATCAGCCTCCTTTGAAAGTTTCTCCTCTTGGAGATACACAGAAAGTGTCTAGATTTTATTCAATTGGAATTGACAGTGGATCTTCATCCACATAATAAGAAAAATAATGAACTCTCTTAAGCACTTTATATTCATTAGCTTACTGGATACTCACGGCCACCTATAAAGGTGCCCCATTGATCACTCCCATCTTACAGATGAGGCAAGTGAGGTCTAGTGAGGTTAAGTAACCCGTCAAGGGCACACAATACAGCAGAGAACTACAGGGCCACAAGCCTAAGCAGGCTTCTTTGGGCTCAGGAGCCCTAAGAGGGGACACATTCATTCCATTTGTGCCACATTGGAAAACAGAGGGACAGATGTCAGGTTCCAGTCCTGACAGGGGGCTACTTTTCCGTCTTCACAACAGTGCCAAAGTTCTTTTAAATCTTAGATTTTGCAAACCTTTCAGTGTATGCCACTAATCAGGTGGTAGCATTTCATTCTGCTTTCCTTGTAACAACTTGCAAAGTCTTTTTCAAATACCATTAGTACTGAAGTTGGAATCAAGTAATTAAAGAACATTAATGACTCAGGGTTTTGGAGGGTTTTTTTTTTACAATATTATAAAGAGACAAATGTGACTGATCATTTTTGCATACTGTACACAGAGAAAAATTAAACCCTAGGAAGTTAAAAAAGAAAATCCACACCCAGGCTCCACCCCAGAAGAACTAAATCAGAATCTTTGAAGATTATTAGATGATGACCTTTCTGAAAAGCACCACAGGAGCTGGGTGTGGTGGCTCATGCCTATAATCCTCCTGTAATCCTAGCGACTCTGCTGGCAGAGGCAAGTGGATCACAAATTTGAGGCTAGAGGCAGCCTGAGTAACTTAGTGAGAACCTGGCTCAAAATAAAAAGTAAAGAGGGTGGGGGATCCAGTTCAGTGGTAGAGCACTTGTAAAGCATGTGTGAGGCCCTGTGTTCAACCCCTATTAGCGCAAAAAAAAAAAAAAAAAAAAAAGAAGAAGAAGAAGAAAGAAGAAGAAGAAGAAGGTCTCCATAGGTAATTCTAACATGTAGCCAGGTTTTGGTGTTAAATCAAAAGTTAAGATGTCATAATGTTTGCTTAAAACGTAATTACCAGAACTTAATGCTCCTTGTTTAAAACATATACATTCCATCCTGTAGGTCACCTCCCATCTCCTTGCTTCTTATCTGCCTGGCTCCACCCTGTAAACTGCTTCCCCATTTCTTACTGCTAAACTCAGTCTATTGAATGGACTCTTCACCCTGTAATCCCCTCTCAATTTCTTGCATCATGTAGATGTTACCTGCCTATTTCCATGGTAACTAGCTTAACCCACCTACAGATGATCATATAGGCGGTGCACATGTGGTTTTGGCCAACAACCCTCGACCCTGTGAACTATATAACCCCAGGAGAACTAGGGTTCCAGGTCAGTCCTGAGAGGACCCATTTCCATGGGCTGACCTTGCTATAGCAATAAATTTTTTGTTTTACCCAACTCCTGAGTCTCTCGAAGTACTTTTGGTTTTCTCATGCCACCTCATTGGAACCCTTAAGTTAGATAGTACATTATGCTCTTTCTAGAAGTTATTGATCGCTACATCAAAAGGCAGAGGCTAGGACATAGGATAAATATTTTAGTGTAGCAAACGTCTTCAAATAAACCCAATAACTCAGCTCCTGACAGTGGACATGACTTTGTGGATTTAACCACAGAGAATAAGGTATAAGGCATTACTCCCTGAATAGCAAAGAGTTCCCATTTATATTTTTTGAATCTAACATGCTGTTGGGCTGGGATTTAGCTCAGTTGGTAGAGCGCTGCTCTGCAGTCTCTGAGGCCCTGAGTTCGATTCCCAGCACCGCAAAATGGGAGAAGGACGTGGCAACCCACTCCCAAGGCAATCCTGAAACAGCCACTGAAAACCCTATGAGGGCTGCCATGAATCTGACTCGACTCAAGGGCACCTAACAACAACAACAACAAAATGCTGTTAGCACCATTATATGGTGTTGTTAACAATGATTACCTGAGGGTGGAGAATGGTTAGGGATAAGGAAGTAAAGGCGGGGGAAGTTAGTCTTGAACCATTATAAGTACTGGGTTAACACAGACTGAAGATGTTTGTGGGGCCACAGGGCATCATTCTGAGTATTGCTGACCCTCTGGTTGATGGAAAGTCTCATTAAAAAGGACAGAAGGAAACTAGGTGCCGTTGAATCAGGTCTGACTCATAGCAACCCTTTGTAAAATAGAATGAAACACTCCCCGACACTGTGCCATGCCTGGCACTATGTCAGTGCTTCTCTGCTATTCATAAGGTTTTCAGTGGCTGATTGCTTTGGAGATTGTTTTGGGAGTGCGCTGCCAGGTCCTTCTCCCATTTTTTTAGGGAATTCTGCTGTCTCAGCTAAGGGACAGTGTAAATGAACAGTAACAGCGTCATCACCAGGAGCAGAAACCTGGATTCTGGTTCTAGCTCTGCCAACAATCTTGTTGCGACAGAGGCCTACAGTCTCCTTACTGGTAAAATCGGAACCACAATAACTGTCCCACCTAATTCACAGGGTCATCGTAAGGATGTAGAATAGATGCCAAAGGTCTTGAAAAAGTACAATCTGCAAACGAGAAATACTGTTAACCACCTGCCTCATCAACAATGGTGTTTCTCTGAGGCCCCTAACTGGCATTCATGATACAAACAGCTGTGTGGCCAACAAAAGATGAACTATTTCTTCCAGCGGTTTTGATCCCTAGGAGTCTCTGCTTTGGAAGCTCCCTAGGGTGGAGAAGGCCTCTGTCCATTAGCCTGAACACCTCACTTCCCTACGTGGAGATTGTTTTATCATTTCTTTTTTGCATGGCCGGTGTGGCCCAGCTTGACGTGTCCAGTTTTATCAAAGTCTGTGTTTATTTCTTCAAGTCCTGACAGCCAGAGACCTCTGCGTCCCCTGGCCTATGGTGAAAGTTCCAGAATATTCCCACACGCTTCTCCCCAAGGACACGGGCAAAATCGGAGGCTCCCTGACAGGACAGTTCTTTCTCCTTATTGGTCTGTTCCAAGAGACAAGGTCCTTGGGTTGGGCTTTCTGTGTTTACACAGATGTTGGCCTGAGTAAAATGGAAAATTAGGTGGATCTGGAATTCATTAAAGTCAGCTAATCTGACCACCAGTGGAGCTTCTCATTTGCTTTGAAGTTGGACAGGGTAGACCCTGAAAGCCAAAAGACCAAACCAATTCTCCTTCTTCTTCTACATAAAACAAATTTCCGTTCTCTGTGGCCTCACTGGGCTGGGAGTTTGGCTCAGTTCAAAGAGTAGTTGCTCCACATGCTCTGGGTCCCTGAGTTCAACCCCCAGCACCGCAAAAAAATGGGAGAAGGACCTGGCAGCCCACTCCCGAGAAACAATCCCTAAAACAATCAGCCATTGAAAACCTTATGAATAGCAGAAAAGAACTGGACGTAGTGCTGGGCATGGTACAGTGTCGGGGAGTGTTTCATTCTATTGTACAAAGGGTTGCTATGAGTCAGACCTGATTCAACGGCACCTAGCAATAATCTCACTTTTATTCTGAAAAGGATGGGGATTTTAAACCTGGGGAACTTTAAATGGGGACTTGAACTCTGAAGAGAATGGGGATTTTCCATACTTTGCCTTTATCCTACATCCCCCATTCTTACATTCACTGTGTCCTAACTGGATCATAAAGGGGAAAAGGATGAAGAATGACCACGTCTGGGACCGGCCTTGCTTGCCTTAGGCTGCAAGAGTACCCTCCTTTCTGTAAGCTCTTTAGGGTTGCCTACTTATACCTGTACTGGGCTAGTAAACACTAAGTAAATTAATAAAATGTTCAAACATACACTTCAGTAGGGTGAATGGGATAGCAAATCCCTGAACACCTATTATTTATCTGTAAAACTTAAGATTTTCCTTTTTTACTACGTCTATCCCTTTAGTCATTGTGGCTGTTGAAGCGGCTTGAAGCAAACCCAGATCTCACGTCTTCTCAATCCTATGCGCTTCCGTGTCCATCTCGAGAGTATAGACATTTTCTTCTACGACCCTAATACCATTTCATGCCTCACAAAATTAGTAGCACTTCCTTGCTATCACCTAATATCTAATACATATCAAAATGTCCAGGTGTCTCCAAAATGACCTGGCAGTTGGATGTCGTCATGATCAAAAGGAGGCCAGGTATTGTGGAGTGAGATTTGAGCCTCAATAAATAAAGAGATGATCCTTCAAATAATTCTGTTGTGATGAAGAGGATGGAGTATCATATAGGATGATTGCAGTAAGCCGCTTAAAGGTGAGCAGTGTTTAAAGCCAGTGAGAATGAGGTGACCCAGTAGAGCATCAGTGCCCACAAGTGTTGAGAAAGGTGCCAGGTGCGGTGGCGCACGCATGTAATCCCAGCGGCTCAGGAGGCGGAGGCAGGAGGATCGCAAGTTTGAGACCAGAGACAGTCTACATAACTTAGTGAGACCCCGTCTCAAATAGCAAAAAATGGACTGGGGGTGCAGCTCAGTGGTCCAGCACTTGCAGAGCATGCAAGCGTGAGGCCCTGGGTTCAACCCCCAGTACCGCAAAAAAAAAAAAAAAAAAAAACAGTGTTGAGAAAAGGCTTCTCCCTTCTCAATTTCCTGCTCCACAAAAATGGATGTGACTCCCATCTAGGTAAATTGGCTTAGGATGATAACCAGGCCAAAGGGGTGTGGGCATCAAAGAGTAGAAGCTGACTGGAGCCCAAGGGAGTGTTTGGCGTGATTATAGGAGTTACTTGCACATGAGCAGGGAAACAGAGGGTCAGTGCCTTTGGGGCTTAGAATACAAGTACCATGGCATTCCACATGTGTACCAACAAGACTCTGATGTGTTCTTTTGCTTTGGGTATTGGAATTTGCCACAAGTTGATGCATCCAATGTTGGATATACAAACACTTATTCATTCTTTGCACAACACTGCACTTAAAGCTAAAGATTAAGGGGACTTTTGCCTTGTTACTATTTTCTAGCTTCAAATCCTTTGGACACAGCAGGGGACAGTAAGAACTTATTTAAACTCCCTTGGTGTACAATAAAAAGGAGGATAATTGTGCTTTGTGGATAATGTGGGCCCTTGCACATAGCTGTACCTAACCGCTTTGCATTCTGATGATAAATTAATTGGTTTTGGCAACCAAGAATAACTCAGCCATGTGGCCACCTCTTGGTATGCAGCAAGGACCAGTAATGAAGCCACTATCCCCATTGTTGTTGTTGTTAGGTGCCGTCCAGTCAGTATCCGACTCATAGCAACCCTCTGTACAACAGGGGAAACACTATTGTCAGTGCTTCTCTGCTGTTCATAGGGTTTTCAATGGCAGGTTGATTTTTGGGAGGGGGTTGCCAGGTCCTTCTCCCAAACTATCCCCATTATAGCTATTTAATTTGCTAAAATTATCATTCAGAAAACATGTGGATAGGTTTCTGGGAAGCTACTCAGCTTTGAAACTGCTGTCCTATGACGTCATATGCATACACAGCACTGCCTTACTCTTAGGATCTGAAAATAACTCTTTGACACTCAGTTCTGCAATTAATCAGCTTATCATTTTCTTCCTCCATTTCTGGTGGTCAGCTGTCCTTTGTTGTTGTCAGGTGCTGTCAAGTCGGGTCCAACTCATAACAACCCTATGTACAACAGACGAAACACTCCCCGACACTGTGCCTTGCCTGACACTATGTCAGTGCTTCTCTGCCATGCATCGAGTTTTCAATGGCTGATTGTTTCCAGAGTGGGCTGCCAGGTCCCTCTCCCAAGCCTGTAGCACCTGGTGTTCCCAGGCTGTCTCCCATGCAAGTACTGACCAGGCCTGACCCTACTTAGCTTCCGAGATCTGATGAGATCGGATGCCGGGGTGGTATGGCTGTAGACCTGTCTTTTATTCAGTTATAATTCACATGCTTTCAAACAAAACACCACAGGTTTCAAAAGACCAAGGTAAAATTATCAGACATATTTATGTCAAGACAGAATTAAACATGAGAGATAAATTTTTCTATTAATACATAATGATTAAAAAGTACTAATATTCAACTAGCTCATTCCCTTAGAAACATCTCCCTATTTGTATGATGCTAAAAGAAATTAAGATATTAAAATTATCCAGAATTTGTTTTTATCAGATCATAGTATAAACACAACAGGTCATCAAGTCATGTCACAAGTTCATACCAACATCAATATCCTTTATCAGTTGTTGTTGTTGTTGTTGTTGTTGTTGTTGTTAGGTGCCGTCGAGTTGGTATCCGACGCATAGCGACCCTCATAGGGTTTTCAATGGCTGTTTCGGGATTGCCTTGGGAGTGGATTGCCAGGCCCTTCTCCCATTTTTTGCGATACTGGGAATAGCACTTGGGACCTCAGAGACTGCAGTACAGCGCTCTACCAACTGAGCTAAATCCCAGCCCTTATCAGTTATTAGTCTTCATAATAATTGTTTTGAGCAGCCTTTTTTTCTATAGTTACATAAACGAATCATTCCAATAGCTAACATAATCAGAACAATCTCATTTACTGCCTCTTAAAACTGCATGATGTTGGCTGTAATCAAAAAATGAAATATATAAGGTCAGAAAAGAATCTCTTCTTCACAAATGCAGCCAAAGAATAGAGACTGTGAACAATACTATTTTCCCACATAAATTCTTGAAGCTTCTCTCCCCTGGGTGAGCCTTCCCTGCCTTGGAGGTAGAAAAAAAGCAAAGTTAGGGAGCTTCAGGCACCAAAGCCAAGGAAGGAGTCCATCTGCTTAAACTCTGCATCTCTGGATGACCACCCGGCCCTTTTCTAAGCCCTTAGAGACGCTCCGTAGACCCTCCTGTATTATTTTCAAGTCTATAATAAGATGCCTGAATGCTAAGCATTTGAAGCTCTGCTTTCTGAATGTGTTGTCATAACAACAGGAATAAAGTGATGAATATAACTCGAGTTTGAAAGGACGGCCTTAATTTTAACACCATGGCTGTTCCTTTGTGTTACAAGGGCTTAGCGGCAATCTCCTAGCTCAAACGAAGGCCTTGATCACGACATTACCGTAAATGAGCCTGTGTTCTTAACTGCATTCGCCATCATATCATTCCCAGTCAATCCCCCATCAATCCAGCGTACTTGTTAAGATGGCCAGAGAGAAATTAACTGGCCCTATGGAAACCCTGTTAGTTTGATTATGTAGGCCATTTCTGAAAAGCTTTCATTTAAGATAACTTTCTGTCCTTTCTCTAAGATGAAATATACCACAGGGCTTTATTTTTAAGAGCTGTTTCCATTTTCTCTCAAGGCCATTAATGAATGGCAGCATTAGTCACGAGAAGACAAGCTTTCTATACCTCCCAGCACACTGGTAAGCACATTCTCTTAGAACCTAATGCCTCTTTCTGCTTTAGATTTCCAAAGAGGCAATCCATTTCTAGCAGGAACAATAAAAAATACGGGACTGTAAAACTGGTAATTTTAATAAAGTCAACCAGCAATGGAAGAGAAGATGTCAATGTCATTTTGATGTTGTTATAGAGAAGCCACAATTGCCATTAGCTAGAAATGAGCTGCCAAGCGTTAGGGATAAACAGGCTGCATGCAGACAGGACTGAATTTTCTTCTATATGGCAATATTGCTTTTTAATCTGATGATCAAATATGAGGGTTCGTGGCTGGCATATTTCTCTCTCAGCAGTATTAGCCAAGCTGTCTTCAAAGACCATGTTCCCAGGAGATGTTCCCCTTTATACCCATGGGGTTTGGTGGGGTTTTTTTTTTAATAGGTAAATTTACTTATTGCAAACAGCCTCAGCCTTCATTTAAGTGCAAACTATTTTTCCCTTCTAAACTGCTTTGATGTATAGTATGCACTGAATGAAGGTCTACAAGCGTTCTAGGCTTTGCATTTTGAAATAAGTGATGGCAACATTAGCCAAAATCAACCCAGCCCCTCGAGAGATTTAAACAAGTTTTATGCCCTGAATCATTTCTCTTCTAATTATCGTGAGGACAGCTGCTACTCCCCGTATTTATTTAATCCACCAGAACAGAAGAAGAAACAGAATTTTCATTTTCCTCAGGGCTGAAACACTGTCAATTATCCAGGAGTTCCTACAATTGACTGTCCCAATGAATAGACACGCTATTAACATTTCTTCTCTACTCTTCAGTGACTGAGCCAGACTCTTAAAATAGCTTTCATGTCCTCTGCTGTCACTTCTCTGAGAGGGAATAGAAGAGAAAAGGGAGAGCAGTAACGTCAGAGTACTTCATCTCTCTGAATTCCTTCACCTGTAACACAGACATGGGTTTAGAATGAGCACATCCCACTTGATTGCTCAAAGTCAGATAGCTCTTCAAATTGCAAGTTCTACTTAGCAGGAAGGGCCATTACTCCACACTGAGCCATCTACTCTATTTCATCTTCTCCTCAAAACAATCTTGGTTACTTAGGAAATTACTAGTCTCCTTTTATTGACAAAAAAAAATAGGGCCAGCCGGGTTTGGTGGCGCACACCTGTAATCCCAGCAGCTCAGGAGGTGGAGGAAGGAGGATCACAAGTTCGAGACCAGAGGTGGTCTGTGTAACTTAGTGAGACCCTGTCTCAAAAAAAAAAAAGAAAGAAAGAAAGAAATTGGGCTGAGGGTGCAGCTCAGTGGTCCAGCACTTGCAAAGCATACAGGCTCAAGGCCCTGGGTTTGACCCCCAGTATGGGGGAAAAAAAAAAATAGGGCCTTGGTGGGGGGGTCAGGGGAACTGAGTGAAACCTGGGTCAGCCTGGTTCCAGAGCCAATGATTTTTCTATCTGACCCTGTTGTTGTTGTTAGGTGCCGTCAAGTCGGTATCCATCTCATAGTGGCCCTCATAGGGTTTTCAATGGCTGACTGTTTCAGGATTGCCTTGGGAGTGGATTGCCAGGCCCTTCTCCCATTTTTGTGGTGCTGGGAATTGAACTCAGGACCTCAGAGACTGCAGCGCAATGCTCTACCAACTGAGCTAAATCCCAGCCCGCATCTTACCCTCTACTGAGCACCAAAGAAGTTTCAAGACACAGCTAGTATCCACCCTCCAGGAAGCATTGCTAGATTAAAAAGATGGGCCACTTAGGGAAATAATTGTGATCCAGGTGAGTCCCTGAATATGTCAGTTCACAAGGTGAGATCTCTCTGGCTGTGCTGCTCAGAAAATACTACAAAAAAATAGCTGCCTTTTTGATAAGGTAATAGTAACAGATTATGACCCATTGAATAAAATAGGAACCCATGAGTCCATATTGACAACCAGCAAATTAACAAATGAATAAAATGACCAGGGAAAGCTCTTTCTTAAATAAGGAAGAATGACAATGACGGAGTTCAAATAGTACCATTTTGCTATTGTCATAGGAATAATTGATTTAGGCAACAATCATCTACGGACACTAAAACTCCTTGGTTAAAGAAACAAGATATTGACATAGCCTCAAAGTATCTCCTTACCAACTACTTATCAATTCAATTACAAAAGCAAAAACAGGAATTTACCAAAGGGGAAACTGGCCAGCAACACTTTTACCGGGTGATGAAAGTTAATAACACGAGTAATGGGACCAACAAACTGGTTCCTTGTGCACATCCTGCGGTACCTTGAGGACAATGATACCCTTATGTGGTGTCTCTGCTAAGCCTGAGTAGCCTCAATCTTAATGTGTGAAAACACTAGACAAATCCAAATTAAAAAGCACTCTACAAAACAGCTGACTTGGATACTACACACCCCAATGTCACAAACAGAATAGTCAAGGAACTATCTCAGATTAGGGGAGACTAAAGACACATGATAAAGACAGGCAACGTATGATCCTAGATGCGCTCCTGGAATATGGGGGCGGGAGACAATATACAGAATATTTTTGGGACAGCTGGTGAAATTTGAATAAGCTTTGGACATTTGTTATTGTTGTTAGGTGTCTTTGAGACAGGTTTGACTCTCAGCAACCCTATTTACAAATGAACAAAATATTCCCTAACACTGTACCATGTACTTTATCTTTTTTATGCTTAAGTCCATTGTTACAGCCACTGTGTCAATCCTTCTAGTTGAGGGTCTTCCTTTTTTTCATTAACCTGCCATTCTTCCAAACATGATGTCCTTCTCCAGGACTTTGTCCCTCCTGACTACATGTCCAAAATACGTAAGATGCAGTCTAGCCATCCTTGCTTCCAAGGAGCACCCTGGTTGCACTTCTTCTAGGACAGATCTGTTGGTTCTGTGGGTAGTCCATGGTATATTCAATATTCATCTCCAGCACCATAATTCAAAAGGATCAATTCTTCTCCTGTCTCCCTTATTCACTGTCCAGCTTTCACAAGTGATGCAATTGAAAATACCATGGTATAAATCAGGGGCACATTCATTTTCATAGGTAATAGTATTGTATTGATGTTAAATTTCCTGCTATTAATCATTGGACTGTGGTTACCTAAGTGAGCATCCATGTTCTTAGGAAATACATATTGAAGTATTTAAGAATACCTTTGCATCAGCTCTGAAAATTAATGAGTGGAGGGAATAAATATATATAACTACGTATACACAAGTTACTCAGAAAGGACTCAGGAAGAAATACGCACGTGTGTATATCTGAAGAGGGAATGACAAAGTAAACTGTAGCAGATGTCAACATAGGTTGAACCAGGTGAAAGGGAAATGATCACTTTTTGTCCTTGCAACTTTTCTGTGAGCTTTATTTCAACATTGAAAAAAAATTAAATTCATTTTGAACTGGGCTTCCAAAGTCCCCATGTTTTTAGTTCTTACCAGTCAGTATTCTTTAATTATCTGAAAATTGCTATCTTTAAGCTGATGCCAGTCCTAACCTCCCTAGCTTTTACCTTCTCAGCTCATGCTTATTCTTTTGGAAAGAGCTGAAAAAATTTTTTTTTCTTTATGAGACTTCCTGGCTCTTTCTGTCTCATTTATCTCCATCTCTCTTGAAAGAATGCCTCATTATTTTAAATTATTATTAACAACCTGTTTTTCGTAATCACCTACCACATACCAGGCCTTGTGTATGTTATCTCATTAGCACCTCACAAAAAATTTCCTAAATTGTTAGGCTTTCTATACAAATGAGGGAACTGGACTTTAGAGAAGATAAATAACCATGCATAAATTAAAGCAGCCCTAAACTGCACAAACCACACTGAGCTCAGGTTTTTCCTGCTCTGGGGTTCACATTCTTTTCAGCCTTCCTCTGCTGCCTTCCTTGGCATATGAAAAAGGGGGGCTGGGATTTAGCTCAGTTGGTAGAGCGCTGCTCTGCAGTCTCTGAGGTCCCGAGTTCGATTCCCAGCACCGCAAAAATGGGAGAAGGACCTGGCAACCCACTCCCAAGGCAATCCCGAAACAGTCAGCCATTGAAAACCCTATGAGGGTCGCAATGAGTCAGACATGACTTGCCGGCACCTGACAACAACAACTACTTAAAATTTCACTTTTGTTATTTCTTACACACAAGATCATCTCTCATCGGCTTCACATAAATCCTATTTTCTTCTCCAATGAAGTTATTTGCTAAAAAAAATTTTTTTTTGTGGAACCAGGGAGCTAAACCCAGAGCTTCATGTATAATTTTGCAGGCACTGCACCACTGAGCTGCACCCGCAGCCCCTTTTTTATTTTTTTATCTTGAGACAGGTTCTTGCTGAATTACGCAGGGTGCCTATGGCCTCGAACCTGTGATCCTCCTGCCTTTGCCTCTTGAGTTGCAGGGATTACAGGTGTATACCACTGCGCCTAGAAAATTATTTAAAAATCTTAAAGCAGAGCTCAGCCTTAGGTTCTCTTGGGTCTTGGACAACACATAGGATCCTGCCATTATTACACATAATATGTGCTTAGAGTTTGTGCATTCATTGCTGGAATCTTAGAAAATATGGAATGAAAATCATCACTATCCATTCCCAGAGGTTCTGAAGACTAATTTTTCTTTTTCCTCCTTTGTTGCCATCAAGTTAGTTGAAATAAATCTTCATTGTAGCAATCTTTGTGTTTTCAGGGACTTTACCTCTTATAAGGCACTTCCTCATTTCAGTGCGCTGTTAAACAGAAGTCCTGCCATCTATAGGGATGATAAGAAGTTAGTTCCGTTAGTATAAGTCTTGTGATTGCAGGATCGGATGATACCTCCTTCTCAGTTGAGACTTATCATGCATGCCGTTAAAATGAGGAAGAATTGCTACCTTTATCCACAGATACATAATCTTTGATTAAGCTTAGTGCTTGCCTAAGAGACCGCTTAGATCTCCTGCCCTGTATTCTTCCATCTCCTTGCTGAAGAGTGAATCTACGTTGAGTTGGTCTGTAAGTTTTTTTATCTATTCCCATCACTTTTTTTTAGACAATCCATGTAATATATGGGCTGGGATTTAGCTCAGTTGGTAGAGCACTGTGCTGCAGTCTCTGAGGTCCCGAGTTCAATTCCCAGCACCGCAAAAATGGGAGAAGGACCAGGCAATCCACTCCCAAGGCAATCCCGAAAACAGTCAGCCATTGAAAACCCTATGAGGGTCGCTATGAGTCGGATACCGGCTCGACGGCACCTAACAACAACAATGTAATATATACAGTGCATGCATTGATCATTTACTTAACAATGTTGACAATCAAGAAGCAAAAATCAGCATTACCTTGGTTTATTTTGAAGCAGCCACACATTTAAAAAAAGGGCAATGACTGAAATATAGCGACTGTGTTTTTTTTTAAAGATTAGTCAACTCTTCTGTAATAGGTACCTTGTAACCAGATAATAAGCAGACACCTATTTTTAGGATTCATCTCAAATAATCACTTAGCATAACAAGCTATTTACATCTGCCCTACATGCTTCTTTCAGACAACTGAATTATACTTCTGCTCTTGACCAAGATTTGGGGGCACGTGAACAGGATGGCATTGGTAGGAAAAGGGAAAAGAAGATCCCAAGTCAGGCTGGAAGAAATGACTCAGAAAGCGCAGGGAGACCTGAATGTTCATAGTGATTTTTCAAAACTGTTTTACTGATCTAAAATGCCCATGCCATAACACTCATCTTAAGTGTCCAGTCTGAGCTTTAATAAGCTTATCCACTTGTGCAACCATCCCCACAACACTTTTGTTTCCTTCTTTCATGCTGGGGATTGAACCCAGGGCCTCCAGCATGCGAGGCAAGAGCTCTATCCCTGGGCCACACACCCAGCCAGGTAATGGTACAGTGGGTTTTGCTGTCTTTGTTTGCGGTCCCAGAGGGCTGAACCAGAGCCTTGCGCATGCTCTGCAAGTTCTCTACCACTGGGCTGCATTCTCGGCCCCTTTTTTATTTTTTATCTTGAGTCACAGTCTCACTACATTATGCAGGCTGCCTCTGGCCTCGAATTTGCGATCCTTGATCCTCTGTGCCTCCACCTCCCGAGTTGCTGGGATTATAGGCGTGCGTCCCCGAGCTGGGCAGCCATAAT
Organism: Pedetes capensis; assembly: GCA_007922755.1. Lineage (NCBI taxonomy): Eukaryota > Metazoa > Chordata > Mammalia > Rodentia > Pedetidae > Pedetes > Pedetes capensis. The sequence goes on from VMDO01010747.1 coordinate 50,341, forward strand.
ATGGTTTCAAAGCACTTCCGTCACATGCCAGACCTTCTTTACCTTTGCCTGCTCCTATCCCTGGCCTCAAGCAGACACTTGAACTGATTACAGAATTGTTTAACCAGCGTGTCACCCCAGCGACCTGCAAAAGCTCTGATCTCATCTTTGTAGGGACCTTCCTTTGCCTCTGGCCAAATCTTCCACATCTTAAAATCAGAAGTAAAAAGCATATGCAATGTGGAGTGGGTGGATGCTCTTTTATTATCCAAAGGAGAACAGAATATGGAGCAATCTGAGTACCCTTTTGAAGATGGCTAAAGGAAAAAAAAAAAATGGGCTGGGTTTAGTTCAGTTGGTAGAGCGCTGCTCTGCATGCTCTGATGCCCTGGGTTCAATCCCCAGCACCACAAAAATGGTAGAAGGAGCTGGTAGCCCACTCCCAAAACCCTATGAATAGCAGAGAAGCACTGACATAGTACTAGGCAGGGCACAGTGCCGGGGACCGTTTTGTTCTGCTGTACACAAGGTCACCATGAGTGGGACCCAGCTTGATGGCACCTAATGGCAACAACAAGAAGACAGAAGCTAATCTATGAACCCCTCCGCATAGGTCTAAAAAAATCCATAGGAAAAGCAGCATATAAAATTTTTCATGCAATATGATCAAATTATTTTCCTTTACATGGAAAGTTGAAGAGAAACAAAGATGACCAAAATTCTACTGGTGATTCCTTTGGAAGATATACACAGTGTTTCTTCTCTCTTCCTCCCTTCCCTGCCTTTTTTCTGCTCTCCTGTATTTTCCTGATGTGGGAGAGAACTTTTACACTTGTAAAAATTACTATATAAATATTTGTATTTCCTTGAATAAATTCAACATTAATGTTCCTTCTGTCTGGTTTGCTGGTTGCTTTATGAGTGGTTAATCAATGCCTCTGGCTCTCCTACTCTGAGCTGGTCCGTCTGGGGATGCCGGCCTGGCAGGTGTTGAAAGGAGATCAACCTGCTGCTGGGCCACCTGGATCTTTACCTTGGAGCACTTTGCCCGATGGATCCTGTAGTGGAACTGCTGAAATGTGAGGAGGGAGATGTGCAAACACAGGCTGATCCAGGTCATGAGAACGTGTTTTATCACTCACCATGCCACCTTATGAAAACCTAATGGGAAGCAGAACTGTCCCCGAGCCTGGACTTTCTAAACATTTTCCTGCCACTCCTACTTCTTCTGGTGGCATTACGAGAGCAGCACTTTGGGACCCACTGCTTCGCCTGCTCCACAGTCCATGACTGTCATAGCCCGCCTCCAACAAGCAGCCCTCCAGGGTTAACTCCCATCATTTCTTCTTCAGGGCCAGGTTCTCTCAAGTTCTCCAGTAGCTGGAAGTTTCACCTGTGTATTGAAATCATTATCTGACCTGTCTTTTTCTGGTGCAGTCACAGCATGAGAGCTGGAGGGGCCAGGGGGAATCTCCTGATCCCTTGATCTCTTTATGTGTATGGCAAACATATAAAATACATGTTTTAATTTTGAAACACCTTGTATGCGTTTAATTGGAATCCAGCACCGCACAACTGGGGAGAAGTCAGTGGTTTTCATTATATGGAAAACGCAGAAATGAAACAGCTGTGGTTTTCAGGCTTCTGTGCCAAGAGCCTCAATTCTTCATCAGCGTGCTTGGGATCCTTTCCAGAAAGATCCTGTGGTTCCCAGTGGTTGTAGGAATGGTAGGGCAGAGGTGGCACAGGAGAGGCTCCGGGGACAAAGCAGAGGGAGGAGCAAACCAGGGCAGCTTCACTGTTTGCCTAAGATTTGAAATCTTAGGCAAAATGAATGTTGAGCAGAAATGAATGTTAGCTCTGCAGGACTTTTGGAAAGACCAAGAGAGAAGTCAATAACTTAAGAGTCTCGGGCTGGGTGTGGTGGCGCACGCCTGTAATCCCAGCGGCTTGGGAGGTGGCGGCAGGAGGATCGCAAGTTCGAGACCAGAGGCAGTCTGCGTAATTTAGCGAGACCCTGTCTCAAAAAGTAAAACATGGGCTGGGGGTGCAGCTCAGTGGTCCAGCACTTGCAGAGCATGCAGGCTCGAGGCCCTGGGTTCAACCCCCAGTACTGCAATAAATAAATAAATAAATAAGTAAGTAAATAAATAAATAAATAAAACTTAGAGTCTCGAAACTCTTTTCTTTCTTTCTTTCTTTTTTAATTACATCAATGAGGTTTTTATTTCATTGTTCCCTTTGTAGCCAGAAAGAAAAACATATATGTGCTCTCAAATCAAGTTCACAGAACTGTTATATTTTGTGAAACTTAAAAGAATACTTATTGTGATAAATCGAAACACTTTTCAAAGCCCCGGCAGTCCTCAAGATGCACAGCAGCAGCCAAAGATGAGTTTGTTGTTTTACATGGAATTTCTTGCTCGTTCGATATGGCATATGGTGAAGTTTAGAGATGTGTCACGTGCAGTCTCTAAAAGTTTTGCAAATGAAAATAATAAAGTTGTTTCATAGCTTAGAAGTCATTAGGACATCATGTGGGAATCTGAATTATTTGAATGTAATCAAAACTAATGAAACCTAACACATTATTTTTGGGAAGTCATATTTCTCTTCTGTTTGTTGTTGTTGTTGTTGTGACGTGCCGTTGAGTCATATCTGACTCATAGCGACCCTCATAGGGTTTTCAATGGCTGATTGTTTCGGGATTGCCTTGGGAGTGGGTTGCCACGTCCTCCCATTTTTGGGGTGCTGGGAATCGAACTCAGGACCTCAGAGACTGCAGAGCGGCGCTCTACCAACTGAGCTAAATCCCAGCACTTCTCTTCTGTAAGACTTATAAATATAAATAACTCTATCAATAAAGTTGCTACTCAGCAGTTATATGTTCTTACATGTGAGCACTCTTCTTGGATTCCAAGTGCCTGCAATTTCAAAAATGGAATTTTGCATCCCATGAATGATATAGGAACACCTTTCCTCTATAAGAATTGATAGAATGTAGAAAATATTAAAATATTGCTGATTACTGCTTAGTCCCACCTCTCCATAGACCATCTATCTGTATACTTTCAGAAATTTTCTATTAATGTACATAGTTTTATATAGTTTTGTTTTTCACATTCCTGGTATCATACTATTGTGTTCTGCAATTTATCATAGGGATCTTTCCATGAAGGCATATTATTTTTTATTTATTTATTTATTTTTTTTTGAGGTACCGGGGCTTGAACACAGGGCCTCATGCTTGCATGCTTCGCAAGTGCTGTACCACTGGGCTGCACCCTCAGCCCATTTTTTAAGTTTTTGAGATAGGGTCTTGCTAAATTACCCAGACTGCCTCTGGTCTCGAACTTGAGATCCTCCTGTCTCTGCATCCTGGGTTGCTGGGATTATAGTTGTGCACCACCATGTCCAGCTCAAGGCATATTATTTTTAACTGCTACATAGTATTCCACCCCATAGTTATGACATAATGTATTGACTTTGTGTTAGGGGCAAGTATTGGGGATTGAACCCAGGGCCTTGTGAATGACAGGCAAACACTCTACCACTGAGCTACAACCCAGCCCTAATGACTAGCATTTATATTGCTTCCAATTTTCCCATCTTATAAGCACTGCCTGTAATGAACAACCCTGTATATGGCCCATTGTGCACTTGGGTATTTCTCTAGAGGAGACACTACAGGATAAATGGATTTTAAATTATAAACAGATACTGCCAAATTGTCCTCCAAATTTTTTATCCCATTTTGTTCCCTTCCTAGCAATGACATTGTAATTCTATTAGTCGTTTCTTTGGGTTAAGATGTTGGGCCAGACAGAGCACCTGCTATTAAAATGCCAACTCTGGCAGGGGTAATTAAATTCTTAACTCCTGACAATGACTAGTGTAGCCTTAAGGGTAGTTTTGCTTCAAGCTGAGAAAACAGTGGAGCTGTGAACTTCCTGTTGTTGTTGTTGTTGTCGTTAGGTGCCCCTGAGTCGAGTGGAGTCCGACTCATAGCGACCCTCATAGGGCTTTCAATGGCTGACTGTTTCGGGACTGCCTAGGGAGTGGGTTGCCACGTCTTTCTCCCATTTTTGCAGTTCTGGGAATCGAACCCAGGACCTCAGAGACTGCAGCACAGCGCTCTACCAACTGAGCTAAATCCCAGCCCTGTGAACTTCCTAGGGAGCCAGAAATCAGCTGGAAAACAGAAGGCACTAAGGAGTAGGAGTGCAGTGGTCAAAAACATGATAAAAGATGAAAAGAGAGAGTCGAAAGGTCACTTACAACTGGGCAAGGGCTAAGGAGGCTGGAAGAACAGTAGGAAAGAACTCTCACCCTCACTTCCGAATTCCCTGATCCCTTCTGCCTCACCAACTCCTGTATTTCCCCAGGAGCCTGGCTTTGTGCGCACATACTTGTCTTATGACTCCTCCTTGGTAATTTGTCAGCCTTTGGGGAAGTTCATGATAGGATAGAGATCTCAGCCTAAGCCAGCGCTCGTCAAATTCTTTCCTGACAGCTAATCATCATTTTGGAGACCACAAAGACAAAACAGAACATTAAACCCACTCCCCCCAAATCACAGACCTAGTGGTCATCTATCCTACAAGTAAATTTAATAAAAAGTGCCTGAGGGATTCTTCCCCCTTCCCAAAGCTGTTACAATCTTACAATCCTGGGAAAACATTTGTTTTGTTCTTGAGAACCTTTTGGGCCTGTGATAGAAAAAGAGGATTTCACATAGTTTTATAAAGTTTTGAGACATGTGTTTTATTCTCTAGAATTTAATTCATCCAGTGAGACATGTAAAGCTTGCAAAGAGGGGCCTAAAACTGAATAATGTTTTTGTTAAGTTGGATTTGATAAATTATAGCCAGTTATTTTCACAGAAGTTTTGCATTTGCGACCATCCTGGCATCTTTTTTTGGCTTTGCTCTCTTGCTCTCACTTTTTATTTTTTTCCTAACCTATCACTAGCGCAACTGGTTGTGTAATCAAAGCTTCTAAAGCAGTGGCTTCTAAATTTTGCTGAACACCAAAATCTACTAGGAGAACTTTTGAAAATCCCCATATCCCACACACAGGTCATACCCTGTATTAGTTTAATCAGAATAGCTGGGGACTGGAGTCGGACATCTGTAGTTTAAAGCACCCATCCAATGGACAAGAGAAAAATCTTTTTGATTTAAAAAATACAATTTCTAGGAAGTATAAGACAGTGATACAGCTAAATAAATAAGTCTAAAGTTTTTTCTTTGATTAAAGAATATCCATGACACAGTAGACCTATTGAATAATTTATAAAATGAGATATAATACTAATAAAATTTGTCAAATTGAGACTTTAAGGTGGGTATTTGATTGTAAGTATTGAATACAGGCCTGGAGGTACAGCGCAGTAGCAGAGCACATGGTTGAGGGTCTGGATTGCATCCCCAACACTGGGAAAAAAATGGTACAGAAAGAACATAAAACACATGGCTTTTACTGCCAGTGGTGAAGGCTGCGGAGGCCTCAAAGATAGACCAGACAGAGACCTCTGCCCAGTGCCTATGCTTCATTTTCTTGGTATTTGTTAGAAATCTGCATATGATATAATGACAGCAAAGGTGTGCTTTATGAGCCTACGGGGGGAACGCATCCTTAGTGAAATGTAAACAGACACCTGAGTAACCAGCAGAGAGCATGCTCTGTAGGGAACCTCTCTGGATAACTAAAGGAATTGGGGTTATTTTTGAATCTTAGGACTGGGGAGAAGTAACCAGAGGGACATTGATTTGTACCTGCCTCTTCCCTAGCCACTGTGTTCTACATTATTACTTTTGCACAGTTCTACTCCGTGACTTCCAAACTTCTAGTGAATACCCCCAAACTTCAGTTTCTCTTCTACAGCTGGCGAGATCTGTTCCACCCAGATCAAAGAGCAATCGTTGCCCATTCTCGGACCAACTGCCCAGTGAGTTAGCACCTGTGCCCTGGAAGAATGCACACAAATCCCCAAGCTGCTCTCCCCTGGAGAGGACAGGGATTTAGAGACCCGCAGCTGTGTGGGGAATGGGTTGCTGTCATTTTTTAGTTTTTCTTCCTTTCTCGTTGAGTCTTGAAAAGGCAATCATTGATACTCCACTAACACACAAGGCTTCTACTTCAGATGCTCTCACCCTCCCCAGACTGAAGTGGCCTGCTGGAACAATGGGTTGTGCTTTGACGCTGCCTGATCACAACCGGGTAGAATTACCTAACAGTTCTAGGACAATCCTTTGGGGGACCTAACCTGGGGCTTCCATCTAGCTGAAGCTGTGCTTTGACACTTCCTCTTGGGAGGTTGCAGAGAGTCTTAACAAAAGCCAAACAAGAAGCTATAGTAAGGATTGCGAGCTTTCTGCTGCTCACTCCTTCCTTCTCTCCCTCTCTTGCCATCCCATCTAACCTACGTTACCACTTCTTTGGTCATCACTCTTTCCACACTTATTTCACACTGCCACGGCAGCTGCATGATCTTATCTTTCAAAATACACTTAAGCACAGAAAGGGAGAATGAGATTAAGTAAATTCATCTCTAAAGAAACCTTGTATTTTCAGCTTTATGACTTCTAAGTGTAGAACTCTGTGTTTTTGATTTCACACAGGACCTATTTGAAACTGACATGGCCTATTCTTATGGGTTTTGTTGTTGTTGTTGTTGTTAGGTGCCCTCAAGTCGGTATCCGACTCATAGCGACCCTCATAGGGTTTTCAATGGCTGACTGTTTTGGGATTGCCTTGGGAATGGGTTGCCACGTCCTTCTCCCATAAAACCTTTGTTGTTAGGTGCCATTGAGTTGTGTCTGACTCATAGAGACCCTTACAGGGTTTTCAATGGCTGATTGTTTTATGATTGCTTTGGGAGGGGATTGCCAAGTCCCTCTCCCATTTTTGTGGTGCAGGGAATCAAACTCAGGACCTCAGAGACTGCAGAGCGGTGCTCTACCAACTGAGCTAAATCCCAGCCTTGTTGTTGGATGGGGTGGATGCAAATGTCACAAAAATTCTTATCTTTGGTGAACCTTGGACGAATGTTGGGCGAACCTTGTTTAAAAAAAAAAATTCCTAAAGGAAGCCTAAAGTGATTGGTAATTTTGGGTAATTTATATTGATTTTAGTCTAGGTCTATTGATTTTGGTCAGTATGCCCCCTCACCCCTCTGAGACCTGAGCCTTTTCGCCTGCAAAGAACATGCTATAGGAAAGAAATCTCACAAGTAGCTCACGATCCTAGTGATGGGACCTCATGACTCAATTTCCCTGCCTCCCTCACGCTCTTTCTTTGTTGCTGACCTCAGTGTGCTTTCTGTCTGAACCTGCCTGAAAATTGCCACGATCTTCCTGTTGTCCTACAGGATCGCCAGCCAGACTTCCCGAAACCATGCTGGTAGGATGCCAGTCCTTCTCACCTGGAGGGCCCAATGGGATCATCAGAAGCCAGTCCTTCGCGGGGTTCAGCGGCCTGCAGGAAAGACGGTCCAGGCAAGTGCGAGGAGCTTCGGGGCTGGGATGCAGCTTGAGGTTGTGGGCTCTGCTGTTCTGAAGAGGGGCGGGCCACTTGCACGCAGCCTAGCCAAGGCACGCACGCACGCATGCACGTGTTGTTGTTGTTAGGTGCATCCAGTGGAGTCCGACTCCTAGCGACCCTATGTACAGCAGATTGAAACAATTGCCGATTCTGTGCCAGGCAAATGATCTTATTTATGTTTAAGCCCAACACACGCACGTACGCACTATTCAACCTCTCTTTCATGGGAAAGATACCCCAAATTAAACCCTACCTCTCTTTCTCTCTCTGATTTGTAATTCCTCCTGCAGAGAAGCTGAGGATTTAGGATAAGCTAGCAATCCGTGCGCCCGCCCCTCCCTCCTCCACCCCCACTTCCTTTTGAAGCACATTTTCCATCACATTTAGATTTTGACGACTATGTTTGGTATGAAGTTATGCCATGGGTAAAGACTGTGCCCCGCAGATTGACTCCAGGGAGCTGATGCCATTCAGACAGGGGGTGCAAAAATGAGTCCTGTAGATTCCCTGGAATCCCCTCTTCTCTAAAACAAGGAAGCGGACGCCGGGTGTGGTGGCGCACGCCTGTAATCCCAGTGGCTCGGGAGGCTGAGGCAGAAGGATCGCAAGTTCGAGACCAGAGGCAGTCTGCGTAATTTAGTGAGACCCTGTCTCAAAAAGTAGAAAAATGGGCTGAGGGTGCAGCTCAGTGGCCCAGCACTTGTAAAGCATGCAGGCGCGAGGCCCTGGGTTCAACCCCCAGTAACGCAAAAAAAAAAAAAAAAAAAAAGGAAGCCCCGGTAGGGAATAGGTAACAGGCAGGAAAGTTTACCTTCAGTTTTTCTGACATCATAAAGTTCTCCTGCTCTGAGGGGCATTATGTGCTGTGGCCTGAACATGCCCGTTGGATGCCCACAGTGGTAGCAGAGGAGCATAATTAATAACTAGTCCTGCAGAGCCACAGACGCACCTGACGTCCGGGTTTTCCTGCTGAGAGCTGCCCAGCGGTTTGACCTTTCAGCTTCCTAATCAGATCAGCAGTTTCAGTTTAAATTATCAGATGTCTATTTTACCACTGTAGGCTGCATTCTTGCCATTAGTACAGATATTGAATTTTCCTGTTACATCTACACATAATTTTATAACAATAAAACGTTAGAGAAAGCTATTAGTATAGCCACACGTGCTTTTTTTAAATGCCACATAGAATTGGCCATTTATCATGCTTATGACACTTTATCAGAAGAGATGTCACACACCTCAGAGTCAAATTTAACAGACGCTTGTATCTATTATTGCACAACACACATTTTTTAGTTGGGTTGTATCCTCCGCCTATTCATCATTCCCCCCTGGAATCATTTATCCTTAGCTTCCAATGAGGTTTTAGTGAAGCACTCAGTGCATTCTTGTGCAGAACGTGCGTGACCTAAGCCAGGCTTTGCCTCGGAGTAACTTCTGCTCAGCAAAGCTTCCAGATTTCAGCAGGTAACAAATCTAATACCAAGAAACCACGTGCAGGATGGCGTAGATCTGTTACTGTTGTACAACAGAAGGAAACATTCCCCAATGCTCTCCCGTGCCCCGCACCACATCAGTGCTCCTCTGCTATTCATAGGGTTTTCAATGGCTGATTACTCCAGGGTCCTCCTCCCATTTTTGCAGTGCTGGGCATTGAACCCAGGGCCTGAGAGAGCACAGATTAAGCATGCTACCAACTGAGCTAAACCCCATATACAAGGGCATATCACCTCTCCCCAGGGACACCAAAATGGAACCCATGGTGATTTAAAAGAGATTTCTTTGGTCAAATCCATGTGGATGCCTGAGGCTCACGATTTCTTTTTCCTTCCCATAGGTGTAACTCCTTCATTGAAAATGCCTCTGCTGTTAAGAAGCCTCAGGCCAAATTGAAGAAAATGCACAATTTAGGACATAAAAACAACAACCTTCCAAAAGAGCCTCAGCCTAAAAGAGTAGAAGAGGTCTACAGGGCCTTGAAGAATGGACTTGAGTAAGAACACTGGGCCCAGTGATGATTAGTGGAAAAAAGAAACCTTTTTCCTTTCTAAAATGGCAGGGGGTTGGGCAGAGAAAAGCTAGGCTTCTCAGATCGTTTTTGAAATGGCTATTTGTGTAGTATTTTACTCTTCCACTGTAATTGGGGAAGCCTTTAACGAGTCCCATAGATGTGAAATATGTTTGGGTTCCACATCATATCCATGACATTGAGGAAGGACTGAATTAGTAATGTGTTCAATGGCTAACTCTGTAGAGTCTTAGATTCCACTTAAACAGTGGTGGACAGGCGTATCCTCTCTAAAGATTGCTGGAAAAGGGTTCTGAAACTTCCCTGAGTATATGATAGGGATTGTTTGCCCAGTATAAAACTTTCCTAGCATGTAATGAGCCATCTACAGTCAGTGTGTTACTGGGGAGGTATTAGAAATGTTACCTTTGTAATCCAAGTCACGACACCACATGCTATTTGGGAGACAGGGGGAGCAACAGTAGGTGGGTCCAGAGCATGGGTCCAGAAATCTGGCAGCAAAACTTAGTCTTTGTATTCAGTATATAAAAGAATTTATGTCCAATACAGAAATTATAGTAGAGAATATAGAATAGGTTTATTAAAGATGGTACATCTTTAAAGAATAATAACAGGGAAAACTGAGGCACCAGAAGCAGCATAGGTAGATCTGCAAAGGAACTTGGAAACCCTGTGTTCCCTGGGTGAATCAGCATAAGGAGGTTTCTATTCCCCCAGGGGAACGTGAAGAAGCCAGAGAACGGGGGAGTTAAGCAGACTTTTAGAAGGAAAGGTGACTTGGATAGAGAAGATGGCAGACCAGAAAGAGAGAGAGAGGTGTGTGCATAAGTGCTGAAGAGAGAACAGAGAGGATGAGAGGAGAGTGGGAAGAGGGAGTGGGCAGTGTTCCCTTTAGTTTTGCTCAAACTAGGGGATGTCCAATGTGACATCAGTCCTGGGCACCCAGCTCTGGGTGCCTAGTGTGAGATGGGTCTTGGGTCTGTGTTTTGTAAATGGCTTGAGGGCTTGGGAAGGGTGTGGAATCCACTTGAAAATGTCTTTCCAATGTCCTCAGAGACCCATGTGGCTTCTTCATCATGGCGGAATAGCGGGAGACATTTTCAATCCCCTTTTCCTCCATATTGCCCACTAATGCCTAAGCTAGCTGCCTAACAAGTGTTGTATGTAGCCCTTAACTAGTATCGTCAGCTTAACTGACAGATATCGTTTCATGGGGTCATCCAAGACCACAAAACAAAAAACCTTTTATTAAGATGTTTGCTTTTAACATCTAGTTATGTTGTTATAGGAACTAAAGCACCTTTCAAAAGTTACTAATATAGCATTCATTTGTGTAACATTAATTATCAAAAAATTAAGAAATTTTTAAGGCATTTAAAAATCCTAATTGGTTTTTAAAAGTATAATAAAATCAAATTAAAACTAACATAACAAAAAATTCTCTTCTTCTTTTATAGTGTAGGGAGCCTAAAAATCATAAAGTCAACAATTTTTATGAGATCAATTATAAAATATGGAAAATGGCATGCAACTGTAATTGGTATCATGGGGTTAGGCAAGTGCTACAGCGCCACACCTCTGGCACCTGCCCTAAGTCAGATCATACTGAGGTTACATGGAACAACACATTTGTGTGACAATTAGGAACTTTTACAAAATAGCAAAATTTAACTTCTGGGGTCCTTTTATGACCCCACAATACCAATTAAGGGTTAACCAGGTGAGCCCAGACATCGCCTGACCCAATGATATTTTGCCCCTTTCTTCTACATTGGTTTCTCATTTCTGGACTTTCAGCTTCACAGGGGTTCTGTTTTTTGACAAACTAGAAAGTATCAGACACAACTTCTAGAGCCCCTAAAATGTTGAAAGATGGGGAAAATACAAAGCCTCCTCCTTTCCCAAGTGCAGAGCAAACTTCAGGTTCCTAACCTCCTTTCAGAAGGAAGAGGTCAGCAACTATACCCAGATTCCTCTTAACAGTGTGAGCTCATGATAGTGTCTTGTCTTACCTTTGCAGTGAGTACCTGGACGTTCGCCAGACAGAATTGGACAAGTTGACCGCTCAGTTAAAAGATATGAAGAGGAACTCTCGCCTGGTAGGTACCACCCAGTCACGGGGCATGACATAGTGGTGTTTGGGGCTTAGTTTGCTCTTTTACTTCATGGAAATGGAGAGGGATGTTTAAGGAAAGCAGATCCAAGGGACAAAGGACTATTTGCATCCTGGTGTGTATTTTAGAAGAAAGAAGCTTTTCTTCTTAATGTTTTATTCTTAATACTTCTCAGTATTTTCCAAGTATATTTTTGCAGATGAACTTTACAATCAGGAAAAGATACTTTAAAAAAAATCTCATAAATCCCCCTTCCAAATAATAAAATAATAAGTCTGAGTTTTCCTAGAATACTATTAGCCCATCAGAATTCAGAAACTAGAACTTTATCTCTAATTTTTTAAAAAAAACAGGTTAGTGGTACCAGGGCGGAAGAAGACTCAAAGATGTAACTAAGATGTGAGGTTAAAGTCATCTTTGGGCCAGTTTGATTACATGTTGTATTGCAAATTTCCTCTATTCTAATGAATTTGTGAGGACTTATCTGGTTGAAGAGAGATTTCTAATACCTGCAGTATTTTAAATGGTTTTATTCACATCTAAGTGCTATTATAGCCTGCAGCCGTACCACTGTGGCATCCGATCCCGTCAGATCTCAGAAGCTAAGCAGGGTCGGGCCTGGTTAGTGCTTGGATGAGAGACCGCCTGGGAGCACCAGGTGCTGTAGGCTTGGGAGAAGGACCTGGCAACCCACTCCCAAAAAAAACAATCCGCCATTGAAAACCCTATAAATAGCAGAGAAGCACAACAATAGTGTTTCATCTGTTGTCCATAGGGTCACCATGAGTTGGACACTGACTCAATGGCCCCTAACAACAAGAAGTGCTATTATACCTTAACATTTCAAGGCATCAGAAAGCCAGAGAAAAATCTTCGTACACCTAGGAGGTGCAGCTCTATGTTTTTTTTTTATTAGAAATTTTTAATGTACATCATAATGTGATTCATTTTGACATGCTTTTCGTTGTGACAATTTTCATATATGCAATTTGAAGGGGGGAGGGGGGAAGCATAGAGGAGGGTAAGGGGTAACCTATATGAATAATGCTTATCAAAATGCTATATGTTAATATTATCTTTTATTTTTGTAAGAGATGGGCTAAACTATATACATTGTCCTTTTCAAAGACTTTGAGGTTATATCTTAATCTTTATCAAGATTCAGAGTTCAGTGGTTTATATTCTACTGATGTTAGGATTGCCCTAATTTATGTGGAGCTCTCTGCATGATGGCCTTCAGAGCTTGTGGATGCGCTTGACCGTCCACAGTGGCAGCAAGTGTTCCTCCTTGGAGAACAATGGTGAATGGATGGACGGGCTTCCTCCAGGACTGAGTGTTCCATAAAAATCCTTCAGATGGGGGTTGTAGGGATAAAGCACCAATTCTACTATGATATTGTGAGCATGCAGGAAATGAGCTTGCTTTGAAAACAATTAATGAAGGGCATGCTTCCACCCTCAAGGACTTTTCTTAAATAACAATTTTATTTGTCTAAACAGTAAGGCAAGTATTTTTTTAACACATATACTACTGCTCCGTTTTATGTTAACATCACTTATTTTTTTATTTTTGTTTTTATTTTCTTGTGGTGCTAGAGATTAAATCCAGGGCCTCTCACATGCTAGGCAAGGGCTCTGCTACTGGGCTACACACTCCCTACCCAATATCACTCTTTTTTTTTTTTATTTTAAAAATGAACATGAATTCACTTGCTCCTTAGTATGTAGGAGAGGCAAACTCCAAGCAAATGAAAATCTTAAGGCTCTCAAAAGGCAGAGAGGACTGGGTGCAATTATAGAAAGACAGAGTACAAATAAATATTGGCTCTTAAAAATACTCTTAGTGGTTATTTAAAATAACCTGGATTATTTTACTCTCTTAAAGCAAATATCAAAAAATCCAGTAGTACATTTTGGGGCTGATCACTATTTCACAGAGAATGTGGGGGTGTGGGCTAAACCACTGTGTTAATACTGGTAACACTTTTAAGGAAGATCTGTTTTAATTCAGGGACTTCTTTTATTTCTTTTAGGGTGTGCTGTATGACTTAGACAAGGTAAGTTATCATTCGGTGTTGGGCTGTTGCTAAAAGATAAGACTCAGTCCTTGAGTAGACGTGAATGAGAGATCTTCCTAGGGACGGTAAAATCCCAAAGAATGGGTGACTTTTCTAATCTTGAAAAAAATCCATGCTTTTGTCTAACGAGGATGATGACTAACCACCATGATCTGCAGATTCAATGTTTAAGCTCACTTCCATGAAAATGCCTCCACGTTGTAGAGTTTCTCAGTGTTTTGAAAACTTCTCAGTGTTTGGAGGCCTTTACTGGGGTTATCTTTAAATATCAGCTACCATATTTCATCAAATCTACATCATTGACTGGAAAATGTAACATTACTTTATGTGCCACTAAGAAAATAAAAATGATTCCAGTTAAACTTAATTCTTTCTTTTCACAAAATTTATATTCTTACTGATAAAATTCCCATTTAAACATATATTTTCTTTTTTCTTTTGTCTAATTATATATGATATTGCTCTCTTTTCCACTCCTTTCTGAGTATACAATAACTATTTCAATGTTGAATCATAGTATATTCTCTTTGAAGATATTTTAAATGGCAATTAAATTGCATGTATGTAATAACAATAATACTTATAACTCAAGAAATGACATATTTGAGCTACTATGATTGTCTGTGAACATGCACAGGGAGCTCTCTGCCATTTGGTCAGAAACAATTATAATATACACCCTGATTTCAGAGACAAATGTGGGGGGAAGCCCATTTTAGAACAGATAAAATACATTATTATAAAGAAATTTAAATATAGTTCAATATGATACTGTCCTGCCAGAAATCCAATGTATTCTATTGCATTGACCCCCTCCCCTTAATCCTTAATGTGGTAACACAAGGATTACAGTAATTAACTTTTCTTTTTCTTTCTTTCTTTTTCTTTTTTCTTTTTTGCGGTACTGGGGGTTGAACCCAGGGCCTCGAGTTTGCATGCTTTGCAAGTGCTGGACCACTGAGCTGTGCCCCCAGCCCATTTTTTGTTTGTTTGTTTGTTTTGTTTTGTTTTGTTTTTTACTTTTTGAGACAGGGTTTCGCTAAGTTACACAGACTGCCTCTGGTCTTGAACTTGCCATCCTCCTGCCTCAGCCTCCCAAGCCGCCGAATTATAGGCGTGCGTCACCGCACCTGGCTACAGTAATTAACTTAAATTCATCTCTCAAGATTCAATATTTTGAAAACATTTTCCAAATTGATATTGGAGCATCTCTAATGTAGCAACAAAAATAGGAAGAAAGGGGGAATAGTTAGCACCCTCTTATACTTTTGCATATGGGATCATAAGGAAAATATTCTCACAAGCCTACATTAATTGAACTATGATTGACTGTGTGTTTTTCAAATTTCTTCTTTTAATTCCAGCAAATTAAAACGATCGAGAGATACATGCGGCGCCTGGAGTTCCACATTAGTAAGGTGACTGAAATTCCCGTTGTCTTCGCCTCTCTTTTTCAGCTCTAGGTTGCTGATCAGTTCACCTTTGGCCTGAGCATGGCATTCAGTCCATAGGGAATTTCTGATCTAACTGACCCCTAAGCTGATTAGCAATTAAGGCCTCCAGCAGGCAGCAAAGATGGAGGGAAAATAAGGATGCACAGCATGATAATCTAGCACAGTTTTGGGCTCTCCTTCAGTTCTGCAAACATTTATTAAGGATTTCCTGTGTAGGATGCACCGTGCCCGGTAGAGGGCTTACAGCCCCAGTGTTGTATGGTTAGAGGGGAGATCGATCCAGCTGACCTACAAAAACCCTCATCCTTCTCTAACTTCACCCCTCCGGTCCCACATATAGCTTGGTGCCCCATACACTTCGTCATGAAGGCCTTTTAGTTATTTAAAGATAGTTGTTCATGTACCGCCCTAGACCTTTCTGAAGCTCATTGTTCCTTCCACTCTTCTTCACATGGCCAGGTTTCAATGTCCCTGACATCCAATGTCCCTGAGCCCTAAAAATATTTCACTGATGGTCCCACTAGTCCAGTGTGGACAGGACTATCACTCCTTCGTTCTGGACACTGTTAGGAATTAGTGCTAGAGAAGATTCCCCTTTGTGACTGCTAACTCACAACCATTAGCATTCCTCTTCCCATCCACACCCATTGGCCTCTTCCATGTGGCAGAACTGGGGGAGTTAATACATGTCTGTACCAGGAGTCTGCAGACTTAGGTACTGATCCCAGCTCTCCACACCCTCCCTACCGATCTTGGCTCTCAACTCTGTGAAATGAAGCTGGGGAGGTGCGCATATTTCATCTCGACGATCCTAAGAATCTCTTTGCCTGCATCCGTAGCCCTGTGGCACCCGATCCCATCAGATCTCGGAAGTTAAGCAGGGTCGGGCCTGGTTAGTACTTGGATGGGAGACCGCCTGGGAACACCAGGTGCTGTAGGCTTGGGAGACAGACCCCACAACCCACTCCAAAAAATCAATCTGCCATTGAAAACCCTGTGAATAGCACAGAAGCACTGATAATAGTGTTTTGCCTGTTGTATGCAGGGTCACTATGAGTCGGATACTGACTCGACAGCACCTAACAACAGCAACAAGAATCTCTTTGGGTTTAAACTTGAAATATGATTTACATGGATGCAGACATAGGTATATGCTACTCCTTTGTATATCCCCACTTTGAAAGTTATTTGTTACCTAGGCAAATTTGAAATTGCTCCTGTTTCAACCAAACTCAATAAATAGAACAATGACATCCATCAGAAGGTGTTTCTCTAGCTCACATTAGAAGAGGTATCAACACTGTTTCAAAAGTTTTGTGTGGCTTTTCCCCATCAGAACAGTCCCCAATGTTTATTTAAAATTTCAGGGTCCTGGCCCAGCCCTAACTTACTGCATTAGCATCTCTGAGTGAGGCCTGGGCTTCAACATTTCAATAAGCTCACCAGGTGAGTCTTACCTTAGTTTTAAGTATGGAAACCACACTCTACACCAGTGACCCACCATAGCAGCACATATGCCAGCCCTTGAATCTTATCCCTCTCTCTTAATCAGAGATAAGTCCAATGATCAGGAAGATTAAAGACTATTCCTTTCAGAGTTTAGGAATTCCTCTTGTTGTTGTTGTTGGGTGCTGTCGAGTTGGTATTGACCCTCATAGGGTTTTCAATGGCTGACTATTTTGGGATTGCCATGGGAGTGGATTGCCAGGTTCTTCTCCCATTTTTACAGTGCTGGGAATTGAACTCGGGACCTCAGAGACTGCAGCACAGCACTCTAGCAACTGAGCTAAATCCCAGCCAGGAATTCCTCTTAGCAAAGTTAATTATTGAACTAAGTAGCAACAATGAATCGTTTAACCAAGACAATAATTTTCAGAGTCTTCATGTTCACATTCAAAGTATCAGTGACCAATGTATAGAGAAACAATTGTGGAAAGTGGCACTATTCCACTCTGGAGTACTGATACTTTTTAGGGAACAGCTAAAAGATTGCCTTCAGGGCCAACAAGGAACCTTAAACTCTAAAATCCAGTGTCTTTCAGATATTCACCTTCATAAGGTAAAATACAACAGCTGCTCATATTTCACTTTCTTCTGTGTCTACATTATAAATCTCTTTGTGAGGGAACTTTATACTAAAATGAAAATTCAAATAGAGTCCTAGGTAGAAACTGTCTAGCCAAAGTAACAGATTTCATCCCAAGACAATAAATAATCCAATACATAAATGGGCAAAGGAACTGGACAGCTCTCAAATGAAGTTCATAAGGCTATGATGCACATGAAAAAATGCTCAATATCCCTAGCCATCAGGGAAATGCAAATCAGAACAACTCTGAGATTCCACCTAACTCCAGTAAGAATGGCCAAGATCAACAAAACAAATAATAACAAATGCTGGCGAGGTTGTGGAAAAAAAGGAATCCTCTTACACAGTTTGTGGGACAATAAGTTGGTTCAACCACTTTGGAAATCAATGTGGATATACCTCAGAAAACTAAAAACAGAACTGCCATACGACCCAGCTATACCACTACTGGGAATATAACCAAAGGGATACGAGTCACCATACCACAGAGACAGCTGCCTCTCCATATTCAGCACTCTTCCTAATAGCAAGGATATGGAATCAACCAAGGTGCCCATTGACAGAAAAATAGATTAAAAAAAAAAAATATATATATATATATATGTATGTATACACACACACACACACACACGGTACATACACACAATGGAATACTACTCAGCAATAAAAAATGAAAAAATGTCATTTGCAGCAAAATGGATGGAACTGGAGAACATCATCTTAAGCAAACGAGCACAAGCCCAAAAAGAGGAATATCATATGTTCTCCCTCATATGTGGGAGCTGAATCATACTTAAAGGAACAAAAAGAAATCCTATACATAAATTGATATATAAAAATGCACAATTAAACTTAGTGAATAAGGGATAATATAAAGAGTAGAAAGGAGGGAGGGAACTAGCAGAGGCAAGCAAAGATTGGGGAAGGTGGGACGGGAAGGGGAGTCAATGTAGAGCGATAAAGGGGGAGAGGATAATCTCAATGTAAACAACGCAACTTCATGAGTATATTAGAAAAATAAGGGGGTATAACCCAAATATGCATTTGAGTTTTACTACATATTAGCCATAAGTCTCCATAAACCTTGTGGGTTGATGAAAGTGTAGCCACAAGTGATGTAATGGTTGCACAATGGAAAAATCCAGTGCTGTATTACTTTGTACCCCATCATTTACTAATAAAGGGAGAAAAAAAGGGAGAGAGAGAAAACACTGAGTCTGGATGTGTGCATATCACCTGTGACAATACTTGTTAAAGTGATAATAGCCTTGCGTATTACAAAGTTCTCTCCCTAGTGTGAAGCTGTAACATCTTTGAGGGTTTGTTCCATATACAGAGGCTCTGGGCTGGGGTGTGGCTCGTTGCTAGAGTGCTTACCCAACACATACAGAGGGCTGTCTTCACGGTCCAACCGCCACACTCTACCACGGACCCATAAATCCAACCAAGAGCCATTTTAAACAATTCTAATCATAGCCTCAAAAAAAAAAAAAAAAAAAAAAAAGAAGGGAGGAACCATTTCCATGTTGTGCAATTTGAAAACAGGATGGGAGTGAAATTTGTTTTGAGACAGAAAATGAATCATAGTGGCAAAAATCGAAGTGGTTGGTCTCTGTCTAAAAGCATAGCACCTGGACGAAAGTCATCCTTGTTGAGGTCGGAAACATGAAGTACTGTAAGCCCCTAGCAGTGACCTGAGCGACTTCTTCCAAGCATGACAAACACTTATACCTGTGGGTTTCCTGTTTTGATTCTGGCAGGTAGACGAACTCTACGAAGCGTACTGTATCCAGCGACGCCTCCAAGATGGCGCGAGCAAAATGAAGCAGGCCTTTGCAGCTTCGCCCGCCAGCAAAGCTGCCCGGGAGAGCCTGTCGGAGATCAACAGGAGCCACAAAGAGTACACAGAGGTACGTACCCTGCTGACCCCGACCTGGCCTGATCCAATGTGTTGGTAGCTGTCGAAAGCAAGGGGAACAGCAACCCACAACCTCATTCCACTCTCTACGGAGAGAAGTTTTATTGCTGTTGTTGTTGTTGTTAGGTGCTGTCGAATCAACTGCGACTCATAGCAACCCTCAGAGGGTTTTCAATGGCTGACTGTTTCGGGATTGCCTTGGGAGTGGGTTGCCAGGTCCTTCTCCCATTTTGCGGTGCTGGGAATCGAACTTGGGATCTCAGAGACTGCAGAGCAGCGCTCTACCAACTGAGCTAAATCCCAGCCTGTTTTATTGTTAGCCTCAAAAAAAAAAAAAAAAAAGAAAAGAAAAAAGAAAAAACTGAGCGCAGTGGCGCACACCTATAATCCCAGCAGCTTGGGAGGCGGAGGCAGGAGGATCACAAGTTCAAGACCAGAGGCAGTCTTCATAACTTAGTGAGACCCTGTCTCAAAAAGTAAAAAAAAGAAGAAAATATGCTGGGGTGCAGCTCAGTGGTCCAGCCCTTGCAGAGCATGCAAGCGCGAGGCCCTGGGTTCAA